>JAADYI010000403.1:0-18651 GCA_023338185.1 Lagenidium sp. CBS 127285
ATGGGGCATTTGCGCTGCATTGGATGCGCACCATCGCGACGCTCACGTCCAGCGCATTGTACATCTTCTTGCGCTTCTTCTCGCTGATGGCGGGGTCAAAGACCGCGAAGAGGTCCTGCTTGGAGGTCTTGCAATATGCATCGTAGAAATCCAAGTACGGATTGCTCGTCGCCGTCAGCTCGATCGTCTCGTCAGTCATTTTTTGCAATGTGGGGCCCGCACTAGCAGATCAAGACAACAACGTGGCGGAATTGACTGGATGATCTGCAACGATTGGTCATTGATGTCGGATATTCCACCAATCAGTGGTCAACATTGCAGAAGTTCTATGAGATGTAATGAAACCTGCGCACGTCACAGATATTGTTGAACCAACGCGGGTCAGTTCTTGATTTTCAGTCGCGTTTGCCGAGAAGCGACTCGGACTCGCCGCGCGTGTACTTGGACGGCGGGGAGGCGCTGAGGAAGCTGCAGGACGAGAGTCGGCGGAAGCGCGAGTTGACGCGGGTCCCACAAAAGTAGACGATCAGCAGCATGAGCCCGAGGCAGACGCCAAAGGCCGTGAAGGGGCTGAAGATGTTCAACGCCACGGGGAGCGAGCCACCGACGACCGACAGCGTCGCCACAAGGAGCGCGTACGGCATGATGCTACGGATGTGGCTCTGGAGGGGGATGTGGGCCGAGAGTGACGCGAGGATCGACGTGTCGGCGATCGGCGAGCACGTGTTACCAAACACCGACGCCCCGAGGATGCTCCCAAAGCACTGGAGGAGGTTCTCCTGGTTGCCACCGCTGATCGAGAATGAAAGTGGCGAGATGATCGGGAACATGATGGCCATTGTCCCGAAGGCACTGCCGGTCGCGAATGAGACGATGAAGCAGAGCACGGCGGCGATGGCCGGAAGATACTCGGGCTTGATCTGATCGCCGACGACCGACGCGACGTATGGGGCCACGTTGACCTCGCCAATGACAGTCCCCAGCGCCCATGCCAGCACCAGGATCAACGTCGGGTCCAGGATGTCCTTGACGCCCTCCATCCATGCCTTGGTCGCCTCATCCACCGTCACGATACGCTGGGCCAAGAGCATCACGACGGCGATGGCCCAGCCCGCAGCAGACGCCCGGATCAGCGCCGACACTGAGTTGCAATTGCTGAGGGCATCGAGTAGCCCAAAGGCGCCATGGGGGTCGGCCTCGTACAGCCGCGAGTACCCGTCAAAGATCATCCCAAAGAACGTCAGGAGGATGATGCTGGTGAATGGGATGACCGCATTCTGCCATCGCAGGGGCTTGAGGGTGTCGGGTTCCAGGGGCCCGAGCTCGGGCTCGGGGCTTGCGCATGGGCCGAGATCCAACGGCGTGTAGGGCCCGCCGTCGGCGTTGATCGGCGATCTCGCGGCGTCCTTCTCGAATTGGACCATCGGGCCAAAGTCCTTCTCGGTGATGATCGTGATGAAGATGAGCCCGATGAACAGAATCGGGAAGAATCGGTAGTGAAGGCACGAGAGGCACGTGATGAAGGGGTCCCAGTCGAGCTTGAGATCGCGAATCTGCGCGGCGACGTAGCCGATCTCGACGCCGATCCACGAGCTCACGGGGGCCATCGACGGCAGGCACACGCCGATCGTGTGGATGATGGCCGCAAACTTTTCCCTGCTCACCCCCGTCTGGCTCAGAACCTGGCGCAGCGAGCTGCCGATGATGAGGATGCACGAGTAGTCGTCGAAGAAGATGAGCAGGCAGAGCAGCCACGTCGAGAGCTGCATCCGCAGGGACGTGGTCATAAACTGCTTGGCCAGGAGCGCAAGACCGTGGCCGCCGCCGCCCTTTTGCACGACCCCAATGGCCCCGCCGAGGATGATCGTGAAGAGGAGGACCCCCGCGTGGCCGTCATTGACAAAGGCCTCGACCCAGTACTTGTCAAACGTCCGCAGGAAGCCCGTGAGGGGGTTGCCCTGGGCGACGATCGTCGCGCCGCACCAGACGCCCGCGAGGAGCGCCAAGAGCACCTGGCTCAGCACCGCCGAGACTACGAGCGTGACGAGTGGGGGCAGCAACGAGAGCCACCCTGGGGTCACATACACGGCGGTCTTGAGCGTCCGCATGAAAGGGATTGTTGTGTTGTCCCGGGTGAGCTCGAGGATCGTCGTCGTGAGCTCGTGCTCGCCGTACGTGCCGATCCGCAGGCGGTTGACGGGGATCGTCCAGTGCGAGCGGTAGTTGCCCTCAGCGTCGAGGGTCTCGACCGTGCCGTTGCGGAGGAGCACCCCGCCCTGGTTTTCGATGCTGTACCACAGCGTTCGGGGGTACACGGAGCCATTCTTGAGCTCCTTGAGCTGGATCGTCGCCTCGAAGTTGACCTGGCGGAGGATCACCGTCGGGGTCTGCACATCAACACACACAGACGAGAGACATCCACCGAGTCAGTTGCCGGGTCTGTCGTCCTCGTAGCTCAGGCCCAGTCGTCGGCCGATAGCCGCGCCCGACGCACGGACCTGGAGATCGAGGACGTCATCGACGACGTGGGCTCCGACGACACCGAGCGCCAACACCAAGAGGAGCAGCGGGACGCGCGTGGCCATCGTCCGCACTTGCGCGTGTGTGTACTTCGAAGTCCTTCGTATTGCGCAAGTCGCCGTCCAAACCTCAGACACGCTGTGAGGCACAGCCGATCAATGGATTGAAAATCACACGGTCGTGTGCCAAAACACGGTAGGACCCAGTGCTATCTGCGCAATAGAGCGGGCTCGGCTGATTTAAACACCGTAACCTTTTCCAAAACACTCATAGATCGTTAAATACACCATAAAATACTACAAATCGCCAACTTCACATACAACAAATATTCACAAACAAGCCAGACATTCACACCGCCGTTGGCCCACGATGATGGCCCGAGGCGGAGGAGCTTCGCCGGAGGAGGAGGGGCATGAGGTTGGTCCAGCGGAACATCTGCGCGAGGATGCAGGTCGAGAACCACACCGTGACGAGCATTGAGATCGAGGCCTCGGAGCTGAAAAAGCTAAAGAGCTCAGCCTTCTGGTACAATGGGGCCGTGAGCTGCCCAAAGACGCTGATGATGAACCTGTGACTAAACGCATGAGCATCTCTGCTCTCGGTATGGAGCTCATGAGCAACAGTAATACGTGACGTACAGCTTGTGCGTGGCGTGGTAAATCACACTCGACCAGATGACATAGCACGAGTTGCCTTGAATCCAGCACATAATGATCCGCGATCCGACCAGCAGCAACATGAACGCCGCCAGCACGTAGAGGAGGTGGAACTCGCGCGTCTCGACCACGGCGTAGCCTGATCCCGCAGGAATGACCTCGAGTGCATCCGCAATGATCATCGGCCAGTGCCAAGCAGCCCAGATCATCCCCGTTGCTGCCGACGCGAGGATGCTGCTGTGGCTGAAGATGATCTCGAGGGCTGGGAAATGCAGATTTGAGTCACAGTGCCGAGCAAGACAACGTAACCGAGCCTTCAAGTATCTTGTACGTACCTGGAAACAGCGAGCCACTCCATCCAATTTCTTGTACCATGGCCATTAAAAACCAGCTACATCCTGGAAATCACTCGTCGTCAATGCGAAATGGTCTATCATTGCGCAACAGCAGCCGTACCGATTGGCCGCAGGTTCATGGCCAGTCCGAGGTCATAGCGGCTTGGTGGTAGTGGATCCCAAAAGATGCCCAGAATGCAGATGTAGAAGACGTAAAAGACCAGACCCGAGTCGAGGGCTTCCACGTCATTGAAGCTAAACACCAACTCCAGCTTGCGTACGAAGGCCCGATTGAACTGTGTCCACAACCACGCGTGAGATGCCCAAGTGCGAGTCCAGTCCCTCTGTCCTCGGTGAGTGGACGCGTACCGGGTTGACCATCCGCGTCGCCGCCGTGAACGAGAATGCGGCCAACTCGCAAAGAACGGGGATCGCATAGCTCAGCAGCGAGAGACGGAGCATCGCCCGCGTGGGGAAGCACTTGAAGAGATGGGAGAACGGCGGGATGTGCCAGTGCGTCGGGGTGTTGCAGGCCTTGAGGCGGCTATCGGCGACTGGCGATCATCGCCGACACAGACACAGATTAGTCCAGGGGGTCATGCACTGCCGAGAGTAAACGCTTTTGCTGCTGCCCACGTACTGGATCGCAGAGCAAAGGACGCCACCGCGGGGCTCACGAGCCAGATTCCCCGAAAGAGGAAAGTCACGGGGCTCTGCGTGGGGATCCCCCACTGCTTGCAGAACACGAGCCCCGTGAGCGCCAGGACCGTCATGGACCCGAGCGTCGTGAGGAAGGCCAGCACGGCGTCGCGGTAGGCGCAGAGCACGTCCGACGAGAACATGCCGTGGAAGAAGTAACTCGACGTGCCGCGGCCATTGCGGTGGGGCTGATGGTACTGCCGCGCGGGCTGGATGAGCGGGTAGTACTCCTCCCAGATGCCCCCGCGCCCACGTTTCGCCGCGGCATCCGGCGGTGCCGGTGGCGCGACGCCGATCGTCGACTCGAAGACCGTCCCCGGTACCCCCACGGTGGTCGAGGCGGCGTTGATCGACGTGATCGTGTGCTCGACGCCACTCCCGTGGCGCTTGCCCGCGGTGGCTCCGCCGCGTTCGCGCTTCTTCTGCTTGGTTCCTCCCATTTTTGCGCAAAATGACGTTCCGCTTCAAGGAAACGGTAGAGTGTCGAGATTTGCATCAACCACCGTCCAAAAATGTGGCTCAGGGTGTCTAAGATGAAATATCGACAGTTGGGGACTGGATCGCTCTCTCTCACACAAGAGAGGGAGAGTGATTTGATTCGACAAGTTCCCTGACAGCAACCGACAGAGGATTCGGGTTAGGGTCCAGGAGAGACAGCCACGTTGTGAAAAAAAGGAGGTTCGACTCATTTTCAATCCAATCAGTGGCTTCAAAACTGACTTATCAACCAATCCGAGCAATTCATATCCCAGAATCTGAGTTTTCTCATACCCAGCGGGTACATGCAGTAACCCAGTGTCAATCTGGCACTGCCTCCCACATGTCGTTTGAACGAGGGGCTCCTGCTTTGCATTGCGGAAGGGTCTCTCTCAATCATGTGAGATCAGGCCACTCGCCAAGTTCTTCCCCAAGTCGACCGACGCCGACGACGATCGAGACGCTTGACAGTCATCTCTTCCTCTCGCGCGCGTGCCCTCTCTCGTTGTCACTGGCGGCCGGTACCTTCACACGACTGCAACCATGGCCCGCATGCACCCGGCGGCGATCCTCCTGATCCTCGTCAACTTTGGCTTCCTCGCCGCGGGGGTCCTGCTCATCAAGTTCACGGGGGATCTCAATAGCACCGGGTGGGTCCAGGCCCTCGATGAGACCGAGTACAAGTCGGCCGCGGGCTCGCTCATCACGGCGGTCAAGGCCCTTGGCTTCGCCTCGTGCGCGCTCGCGCTCGTTGGGATCATTGGGGCCATCATCCGGAGCCGGATCCTGTTGCTGATCTACTCGATCACGATGGTCGTGGCGATGGTCGTCTTTGGGATCATTGGCGGCACGGCTTTCAGCTTCAAGGGCAAGATCAGCGACTGGGAGAAGAAGAACTTCCCCGCCGAGGACAAGGAGACCGAGTTTGCCGGCAAGTTTAATGAGATCTACTGCTACGCCCAGGGCGCGTACTTTTGCAATAATGCCACGACCGCCGACATCATGGCCATCTTCCTCCCGTCGGTCCCCAAGGAGGCCGCGTCGCTTTTGCCCAAGGTCCAGGGCATCAACTCGCTCTGCAAGCAGGACATCTCGTCGATCGGGGGCATGGATGGCGTCTGCAAGGCCTGCGCCCAGGCCAAGAAGTTTGCCGACTTTGACAAGATCCTCGCGTGGGCGGACAAAAAGTGCCCTCGGACGGCGACGACCTCGATGTGGTGCGCGCAATTCCTCCAGAGCGGCAAGGCCGGGGAGGTCTATGTCGACTCGCCGTACAAGGAGTGCCGAACCAAGTTCCTCGACGTGGCCATCTCCTGGGCCAGCAACCTCGCACTTATGGGCGCCCTCGCGGCTGTCGCCGCGGCGCTGCTGCTGATGCTCTCATGTCTCGCCCGTCGGGGACGATACTCGCGCGACTCGTACAAGGCTTAGGCGGATCCACTGGGATCGAATTCCCACTTACAAAAAAATACATCTATTGCCCTCAATGTGAATCCTCATCCACATGACTCTTCGACCCAACGGTCGCCTTGTAGAGGCCCACCGCGCCGATTCCGTCTTCCCATTCAGACAGATTGCGTCCACGTTCGACGAGGCACCGTGCAACATCGGATCACCATGTACCGCCTCGCGTCGGTCAAGACCGTGTTCAACGACAAGGCCGATGCGGAGGGTGTGTGGTCGTGAACGGAGTGGGAGATTAACGGTCGAGATCAACGATAGCAATTGCCCACGACGTAGGCGTCCGACGTCCCGAGCACGTGGAGAAGGTCTGGGATGAGGCCGTAGACGGCGCGTGGGCTCCAGGTCGCGCGCCAGTCACCCTCCTCACCGAGTTTCTCCGTCTGGTCCAAGAAGAAAACCTCGACGAAGCCAAAGCAACCGCCCGAGAGAGTATGAATGCGGGGATACGATGGATCTTTGTGGCTCGTGACAATGTGATCGTTGGTCGGTCGCACGTAGTCCTGGCCGTTGAGCCGTACAACAAACTCGTTCCGGATCTTGTTGAGGCCATGCAACAGCAGCACAATCTTGGTGAGTAACATTAACCACGGAGGGTGAATGCGGAGATGAAAGTGTCATCGTCCATCCCGCTTGTGCCGCCTTAGAATCTCAACTCGAATCGGAGTCCGAGTCCGAGTCGGAAGAGGACGACGACGAGGAAGATGATGATAATGACGAGGATGGAAGTGCATCCGAAGAGGAATCACCTGAACATGGTGATGAGAAAGATCGTGATGAGAAATGATACGTGTGTTTCAATCTACTTCCTAAGTATTCGGGTTCCTAGTCCGTCTGCACTGGTAGTCTACTATGACTCCTGTGCCATGGCCACGGCGAAGATGATCCCTACAAGCACAACGCTGATGGCAAACCACCATTCGTCCCACCATAGCTCGAGCGCACTTCTTGGAGCCTCAACTGCGGTTGCAGCCGCAGTCGTTGGTGCCGAGTTGATTGTCGCAGGCGATTCTGTCGTTGGTGGCGGAGTACTGGGACTGGTCAGCCGATTTAGCTGTTCCTTGACAACCTGAAGCTGCGTCCAGTTCTTCGTATTCGGGATCGCCTCGATCTCTTCCATGACTTCTAATGCGGCAGGTAATTGGCCTCTCTTCATGTGTAACACACAGAGACCGACCAGAGCCTCGTACAAATGATCGGATTTCGCGTCACCATCGAGTCTTCGCTGGATTGTGATACTCTCCTCCAGCATCGACTGAGCATCAGCTACGTTGCCATTTCTGCGACGAGCTTCTGCTTGCGATGTGCGTGCAAGGATATCACTGAGATGACGGCGATCAGCATCCGTCGTCATGCTCTGGCGAAGAACATGAATCATCTGGCGCAACAAATCCATCATGTCATCGTCATACGCTTCAGCGTCCTCCGACACAGGTTCGAGACAGAAAGTGTTCCCGAGTCTGCGCAGAAGACTCTCTCGGAGTTCAGTCGTTGTCGAATCCACGGCAAGGGTCTCGAGGGTTCGGCGCAACAGCTTCGTTGCCTCAGACGCATTTTCTTGCTGTAAGAGGCAATCGACTCGCTCGAGAACGAGAGCCGAGTACAGCTTGGCGTCACCTCCCGTCAGACCGGGAATTCTGATGTCATCCATGTCGCTGAAGACGCCATTGCGACGATCAAGATCCGACACCGCATCGGAGTTCTTCAGCGCAGTCACCAGCAACAATGCAGCGTGCAGTCGTCCACCGAGTAGCCGCTTAGAACCGAAATACTCGTACATCTCCCACAGCAAAGTCACGTCGACGTCCTTCAATGAGCCAGCTTTGGCATGAGGATCCACCGAGTTGAGCCACAGTAGTCGGAACCTGCTCAAGTGTTCATCCTTGTCGGCACTCTTTGCGATAGGGATGGCTCGAACGGCGAGATCCCGTGCCTTGTCCATCTCTGACTGAGCAGCGTAGGTCTTTCCGAGCCACGTCATGGCATTCAACTCGCCATCCTGATCTTTTGCTTTCGCAGCGGCCCCTTCGGCTCGAATGAAGTGCTTCTCGGCCTCATCAAACTTCTCCATCGCAAAGCACACGCGCCCAACGTTCATAAAATGACCATGTTCACGATCCTGACGCCCGGTGCACTTGGAAAATATCTTCACGGTCTCCTTCAGGACCCCATATGCGCTCTGCAAATCGTTGTGTGTCATGTGGCATGTTGTTTCACCGTCCATGAGATCGTAAAGACGATCATACGGCGTCGGCTGCATCTTCTTGGCGTGATCAATGGCCGCTTTGTAGCTTGCGATCGCGTCTTTGTGCCGACCGGCTTGGATCAACGCGGCCGCCAGGTTACCATGGATAAGCCCTATGAGCTCGCCCTTGTCGAGCTTCTCCGCCACTTTAAGGGCCTCCGTGCAAGACAGGACGGCCAAGTCAAACTTCTTGCCCTGGAAGTGGTTCATCGCAGCACTGAGGAGCTGCTTGACTGCGACGATGCAACGGGTCTGTCAATCCGTGGCGACGTCTCCACACTCGTCGGAGGAGCCACGGATCTTACCTTGATTCTCCAGCTGCATCGCCCCTTGGAGGGCTTTCCAGTCCTCCCGGATCGTGTCCGCGTTCGGCAGGAGCTGCATCGATTGCTGGAAATCCTGGTTGGCCTGGGCGAAGGCCCCGAGGCGGAAGAGCGCAAAGCCCCGAAAGTAAAAGACCCGCCCGAGAATCTGCGCGTCCATCTCGTGGAGCTTGTCGCGCCCGACGTGGCGGAGCATCTCGGGCTGGATCTCCTCGAGGAAGCCCAGGACCCGCTCGCACTCGGGCGGGACCTCCGCCCACTGCTCGGTCTTGCTCAGCACCGCGAGGATGTTCATCCGGCACGAGATCACGAGGTCCTTTTGGGAAATCATCTACAGTGGCACAATTCGTCAGGGCACACGCTAAGAGTGCTCTTCGACCCACGGTCTCCGGGATCCCCCCGATGAAGCAAAAGGCCGCCCGTACCTTGACCTGGGACCGCGTCAGGTGCATGAGGAGCTCCCGGTAGAGCCGCAGGGCGTCGGGGAACCGGGACGCCAGGAGGAGCTGGTCCGCCTGCTGCTTCATGCCCAGGACGAAGCCCTGGAGCCGGCGCTCGGCCTCCACGTCGACCTCGACGTCGTCATCGTCGCCGGCGACCGCGTGGCTGTTGGCCATTGCGGAAGCTTCTGGATCTTGTTGCTGTGTGCGTTTTTGTTGTTGTGGTGGTCGGCTCTGAGGTTTCGATGTCAAAACTCCAACGAGGGACCACGAGGGACTTCTACATTCTACCAGGAAGGAAACTTAAATGAGGGACACGAGGGACCACACACGAAAGGTCGTCGTCGATGTTGTTGCCTAGGACGGTGAAGTTAGGAGCCTGGCTGAGACCATGGTCGCGGCAGCTCACTCCAGCTATGATGATTGCTGCTGCTGCTACTGCTGTGCGGCCGTTGGCGGCGTGCGTCCAGTGGCCGCCACGTATCCTCTTCGATCTTCTGGAAGCCGCCGGTTCGGATGTGGAGATCATCGCACTTCCGCAAAAGGACGATGCGCGGTGGAATTGTGGTCGTTGACGAGGCACCGGTGGTAGGGGCACCATGTGCGTCGTCGCTCATGAGGCGCGGAGTATCCTCTATCCGGCGGTCGCTGTGGTCTTCGTCTCGGCTGGAGAGGGAGCCGCTGCGAGGCCGTGATGGCACAGCGTCCAGGGTTCGTCGTGAGCGGACCTGGGGCTTGACGAGACGACTTGCGCTGGGGCCAACGCTGCCCCCTCTGCAGCCATGATCATGCCCTGTAGTGGCAGGGATCTCCACGGCCATCGTGGGCGTTTGGGGTCTAGCGAGGGTCGCGTCGTATTGAGCTCATACCTCATCCACCCAGAGGAGCCATTTTGGACATGACTGTGTAGCCATTCTTATGATGACCCGACCCTGTGCTGGGGGATACGGCATACCTCCGTTGTAGCATATTCGCGTATGTGCCAACGAAGGTTTCATGTATGTGATACGGGAGGCTCGGAGGGGATTGGCCAGCAAGAGCGTGTGACCGAGAGTTAGCAGGCCACGAAGCACGGAAGCCCGGACAAGCCCGAAGATGACGGCGTACGCCAAGCAGACGATCGTCGACTACACGCGCGTGGACGCCCAGGCGGCGACCGCGGCGCAGAAGGAGCTCCTCGCCGCGTACGAGGGCCGCAGCGCCTTCGACCTCGCGGTCGTCAAGACCCTCGAGACCTACTTGGAGGAGCAGGTCGCGAACGCGACGATCGACATTGACGCCGACCTCGCGCTCCTCAAGCTCTACCTCGTGCACCCGGAGACCGCCGATGCCACCAAGATCGCCACGGTCCTCGTCAAGGCCCTCATGGCCTTCCCGTCGTCGTTCTTCAGCGGCACCTCGGCGATCATCCCCGAGAGCTTTCGTGAGGTTCGTCGGACGCATGGTTGTATCATGCGCCTCAAGGGCCTCGACTCACTGTCAATATCATATTTGCGGCTACATTAGGATGAGAACATCAAGCAGCTCCTGAGCGCGGGTCACCTCCTCCAGTCGTGCCGCTTCGAGGTAATAGTGAGCGAGTGCATTCGATGCTCTTGGAGCCGACTGGACTCACGTGAATGGCTTCGCGCTTCAACACATAGGACTTTTGGAAGCTCGAGCTGCCGCTCGCCACCAAGTTTGAGGGTTTCACGGACGCCGTTCGCGCGTTCATCATCGAGGCGATCCGCAAGAGCCACAGCGTCGTCTCGACGTCGGTGCTCGCCGCCAAGCTCAACGTCTCGGACGTCCAGCCCGTGATTACCGCGGAGCAGTGGACCGTCGAGGGCGAGGTGATCACGGTCACCCCCAACGACGACAACCAGATGCGACCAAAGAAGATTCAGGAGAACATTGAGTTTGACGACGTGCTCAAGGTCATTCACACGCTGTCGAGATAGATGCCTGTCAAAAACAGAGGGGGGGGAGGTTAGTTAATGTCGGAGACTGGCCAAGCCTGCGTCGCCTCGCCGGCTTTTGCTCTTGTACAGTGCGGTGAGCGCGCCCGCCAAAGCCCGTCATCTCGGTCTCGATTCATGACGACGGGTGAGCAGGCACGGGAAGGGTGCAGCCAGCAACAGGGAAGATACAAAATCCAAAATCGTATACACGACGCACTGTCTCTATTGTCTCGCTTTACCGCGCCTCCATCGCCAGATCCGCGCTGTCCCCGGCGCCGACGGTGCCATTCGACTGCGCGGCCATGACCGTGTCCATCATCCCGACGACACCGCGGATCTGCTTGTGCGTCCGGAGCTCCTCGGCGACCTTCTCACTGAGCTTGACAAAGAGCTGGTCGATGAGCATCGACTGCCCAATCTTGGGGGCGTAGATGTCGCACACGAGTGTGCAGACGTGGATCAAGAGCGACGCGTACTTGGGATCCGTCACGTACTTGATGAGGAACGAGAGCAAGGGCTCCAGTGACTCCTCATCCCGGCCGGCGAGGGCGCGCTGCAATCCCACGCGGAGACGGAGCTCCTCGAGCATGCTCGCGACGATGATCGGGGACCGCGTGTCCAGGGCCTCATTCAGGGCCCGCTTGTAGTCAAACTTGCGGAGGGCCCGGTCATATGGAGCGATTCGATTGTGGCGGGTCGTGGCGACCGTAAAGTCGTTGGGCGCGGGCTTGGCGTTCTTGCCGCGGATGAAATACTTGTAGGTCCCCCCGCGGATGATCGCCTGGCGGCTCTGGAGATCCTGCATCTCCGTCTTCTTGATGTTCCGGCGGCGGATCGTCAGCATGCCATCGACGGTCCCCGTGATCAGGTGCGAGTTGGTCGGGGACATGCCAAAGGCCAGGACACCGCTCTTGTACTTGAAGCCGTGGGTGACCTCGTACGTCTTCATGTCGTAGATCTTGAGATGGCCATCGAGCGAGCCCGTGAGGAGGCGCGTGCCGGTGCCATCGAGGCCGATGCTCGTGATGGTCTTTTGGTGGCTCGAGAACGAGTGGAGCATCCGCCCGCCACTGAGGAGGTCCCAGACCTTGACGACGTTCCCACCGGCTGACATCATGAGCCCACCGCCGGGCATGATGAAGCACGCCTCGACCGGCGCGCCGTGGTCCAGGGACATGGTGCTTGCGGCCACCGACTGGTCCGAGGCTCGGAGGTCCCAGAGCTTGACCGTGTGGTCGTACGAGCCCGTGGCCCAGATGCTCTGCGATGACGGGCTCGCCGCCGAGCAGCGGATGTAGTCCGTGTGCTCGCCCAGTAGGGCCAAAGGCTTGCCCGTCGGGAGGTCCCAGTACCGGGCGGTCTTGTCATCCGAGCACGAGAGCACGTGGACGTTGTCACCCGAGAAGCGCGTGCTGCGGATCGCCGCCGTGTGGCCCTTGAAGGTCCGGAGGATCGCCCGCGTGCCGATGTCGAGGACCTGGACCTGCGGGGCCTCGCCACCGGCGACGAGGAGCTTGCCGTCCGAGCGGAACGTCCCCGAGTAGACGACATCCCGGAAGCGGCTAAAGGTCTTGACGATCTCATTCGTCGCCGTGCTGTAGAGGTGGATCCGCGTCGAGGTCGTGATCGCGACATTGTGGGGGGCCGCCGGTGAGACGTCAATGTGCGTCACGGGGCCGACCTGTTGGAGCTCCTGGGGCGACTGGAACTTTTTCCAGTAGGCATTCTCGACCGTCTCGGCCTCGGTCGTCGGTGGAAACTGCTTGAGCACGAGGCGCTTGAACTCCCCTGCGGTGGCCATGGTCCTGCGGCTTCAGCGGATGCTCGTTCGACGTCACGGGCGCACACAAAGCAGGCGAGACCAGCGGAGCGCCAACGCTACGATCCAATGCCCAATTGCCCCAATTGACTGGTGTGCTCGTGCGTGCTGCGGCCAACCAACAAGGAGCCGAAAATGGTTACGCACGTACCGTGTAAGCCCCCAACACTGCGCCCGACGAGGCGGTTACACCAGGGGTACATATGCCCAGTCGCCCCGGGGGTAATATTCACCTGTGTTCACTGCGCCACCGCACACACCAGCACGTTAAAGCAGACCATGAGCCAAGCGGACCACGTGCGGCGCAAGGAGGTCACCTGCGCGGCGTCCCTGGTGGCGACCGTGGACTGGGGCATCGCCGATGGGGCCACCGTGGACATGGGCCAGGTCCTGGGGACCGTCGGGGCCATCGAGACCGGGAACCTGCAGCAGCTCCTCGCGCCGTGCCACGGGCAGCTTCACATCCTTGGGGCCGAGGCCATTCAGGAGCTCCTCGCGAGGCTCCGGGCCGGTGCCAATGGCCAAGACGCCGCCGATGGCGAGACCACGACGCCCGCTGCGACGGAGGCCGAGGCCATCGTCGGCTACGTCGAGTACTGCATCCACCCGCTGCTCAACGGCCGCACGTGCATGATGTGCCTCGCGGTCGTCGACGAGAACGAGGACGAGCTCGACGACGAGCGGCGGTCCGTCAATGTCGTGTCCCATGGGCAGGTCCTCCGCCTGAACGTCGAGGAAGCGAGTGCGTTATTGCGCTTCCCCCCACCCCACCCCCGATCGATGGGACCCATCGTTCGCTGTCTGCTGAGTCCTTGGGAGGCTGAGCGCGTTGCATGTCAATAGAAAAGTTCGACCAGGAGAACCTCAAACGCCAGCTCAACGCCCGGAAGCTCTCGCTTGTCCTCGATCTCGACCACACGCTGCTCCACGCGGTGCGCGTGGAAGACGTCACGGGCGAGATTCCGCAGACAGGTCCGTGCTACTGCTGTTCCAATTCGGCCGGAAGAGCAACACCGTCTCTCACTCACACCACACCCAAACACCACAGACGACACGCACTTCTTCTTCATTCCGGGGCTCCAGGGACAGCAGCACGTCGTCAAACTCCGGCCGGGCCTGCAGAAGTTTCTCGAGGAACTGTCGACCTTGTACGATCTCTTCATCTACACCCACGGGACGCGGATGTACGCCGAAGTCATTGCCAAGATCATTGATCCGAGTGGAAAGTTCTTCCAGCATCGGATCGTCGCGAGAACGGATACCCCGGATATGCATCACAAGTCGCTGAAGTTGCTGTTTCCGAGTTGCGACGACTCGATGATCATCGTCTTGGACGATCGCATTGACGTCTGGAAGGTACGAACGGGTTTCTCTTCAGTACGACAGTGATCGGCATATACTGAATATTCGTGGCGGCCATGTGGCCTCCCTTGCTTTGCAGGAGAACGAAGGCAATGTCTTTTTGATTGAGCCCTACCACTTTTTCAAATGTTCGGCCGAAATCAACAACTCGGCCGGTCGAGGAGTGCTGGGGATGGAGGACGAAACAGCCGATGTCGCGACAGATCAGCATCTTCTTCATGCGATGCGAGTTCTCAAGGTTCGAAACGTCATCGTCGCGATGGGAACTTGTATGCTTAGTGTTGATGCTCGCAGGATGTGCATCAAAACTTCTACGACGAACATGACGCAGGCTTCAATGTGCAAGATCAAATGGCCGGCAAGGGCAGAGATATTAAAGAGATTCTCACGCAGGTGTGCTCGAACACATGACGGCAATGGGATTGCAAGTAGCAACTGGTGCTGATCACGTTCGTTCCCTTTTTGTCATTGTAGCGCAAGAGGACGATTCTCGAAGGTTGCCATGTCGTCTTTAGCGGCCTCTTCCCCCTCCATGGCCCACGCAAACCGGAATCGCATTATCTGTGGCGACTAGCGGTCGATCTTGGGGCAGTACCCAGCATGACGATGGATAATTTCCCCCTCACTCATCTCATCATTCATCCTGGTCGCCTCGATACTCAGAAACACGTCCAGGCAAAGAAGATGCCCAATGTTTCCGTGGTCATCCCCGAGTGGATGTTGATGTGCGCGAGAAATTGGCAGCGGGTCCCCGAAACTGAGTTTCTCGCGGAGAACGTGCGGTCGAAACTGGCCAAGAAGGCTGATGGTGACGCCGCCCCGGTGCCATCGCCTCCGAACTCACGGGCCCCGTCCCCGAAATCATCCACAACAGCACAGAAGGAGAACGGCACAGTCAAGTCTAAGGACGAGCCCACAGAAGACAAATCTGGTGCCGATGACGCTGATGGTCAACCCCCCAATCCCCCTGCAGTGGAGGTCGTTAAGCCGCCCCCTGAGTCGATTCTGACAAAAGAAGGCGACGCAAAGAAACCCAAGCGGAATGTCCAGTTCTCTCCGGAGGTTGATGAGGCCGAAGCCCAGCGGGAAAAAGAGGCAGAAGCGGCAAACGGCAAGCCTGCACGAAGAAGTGGACCGAATCGCCTCGTCCGCCGACCTGTCGGTGCACGCAGAGTCGGCCCCGGCGCCGCGGTCTCATTACCGGAGAACAAGGGCGTGGTTGCAAGTGGCGGGACGTTTGACTTCTTGTCGAAGATCAAAAAGCTGGGGGAGACGAAGCGCGACACCAAGGCACCAGCAACGGTGACGCAAAAGCCCCAAGCAAGTGCCGTTGCGAGTGCCAAACCGGAACCGGCAAAGGTATGTTGTGTGCCGTCATCGCGCAAAATTGCTCGTTGCCGGTGGTTCGTGTGACGTTGTGTGGGGGGAAACGAATCAGGATATGGACGACGCCTTCTTACGGCTGATCGAAGCCGAGGAAGAAGAAAACGCCCAGGAGCAAAAGCGCAAGCGCACGTCGACGGATCTCAAGGATCAGCTCGCCAACCGCCGTCTCAAGCGCGAAAGGGTCGAAACGGTCCCCGGCCCAACACCGGTGGGAGCGGGTACCGAAGAAGATATCACCATCCCCAGTCATGCCCCACCGGCAGTGGAGTTGAACGCGGAGAGCGCTGAGGAGGAGGACGACGAGGATGTACGTGATGGGACCGTCCGACTGGCAGTTGACCTGGATCCCCTGACCAGTGGGCACGACGGCGTGGTTTTGTGTTGTTGTGTTTTCTTTCGGGGCAGCTCGATGACCTTGAGGCGGACATCCTCGACTCACTCTGAGCCGTGCGTGCGCGAGTCATTTCGCCGCTGGCCACGAGTCCAGTGGTTCATTCGTTGGTTTGGCTGTGCGATTGCAGAATGTCGCGACTGGCACGTGGTCGGATGAGTGAACCCATTCCGGTCCTGTGACGTGTGGATGGTGTTGATGGATGCGAGCTGCGACAGGCGGCGAGTGGGGAGCTCCGTTGCTTGTCAGGATCGATATCCCGTCCTTGAGACGCACCTCGTGGAGGCTGATTTGACCGGATCTGAACTTGTCAAAATGCATACCCCTTGTATGACATGTTCTGAGAATCGCGGCTGCCATACAGCAGACACAGAAGATCTTCCAATTGACATTGGGTGTTGGGTCGCTCCTACTTTCCCCATCGCCATCCGCACACCGCAGCGATCGATCAGCATCCACGACTGAGCGCGATCGCACACGCATTGATCATTTTCACGCGCGTCGAATCACAACCCACACGCGCCTTTTGCACCTCGCACCCGCCTGCCCTTTCACCTCCAGGCCACCGACAGCATGGGCTGCATCCGGTCGACCTCCAAGCTCTGCACGGCGCTCATCCTCATGGCCATCAACCTCGTGCTCCTGAGCGGCGGGATCCTCATCTTCACCATGAGTCGCCACCTCCGGGGCACGGGCTGGGTCCGGGTCATCGAGGCCCACTGGTCCTCGGCCAACAGCGTCCTGGTGGCGATGGAGGTTGTCGGTGGGGTGATCATGGGCATCGCGGCGCTGGGCTGCCTCGCGGCGTGCTGCCGCTGGCGCTTGGGGTTGTGCCTCTACTCGATCATCGTCACCATCGTCCTCTTGATCTTTGCGATCATCGCCATCTTCAGCTTCCAGATGCGGTCGGAGATGACGAGTTGGAAGGGCAAGACGTACCCGGTCAAGGACGCCGAGAAGAGCGTCAAGACGCAGTTTGATCGCGTCTATTGCTACGCCCAGGGTGCTTACCTCTGCAACTCCGCGACCATCAGCGATGCCGTTAAGATGTTCCTCCCCGAGGTCGACGCCGCGTTCCTCAAGCAGTTCAACGACGTCAAGGGCGTCGGCGCGCTCTGCGACGGCTTCCTCAACACCGTGACGGAGCTCAAGCCCGTCTGTGACGGCTGCAACATGGCCAAGCAATTCAAAAATCTGACCGATGTCCTCGACTGGGCCAACGAGAAGTGCCCGAGGAATGACGAGACCCTCGTGTGGTGCGGGAGCTATTTGGCTACGGGGGGCAAGGGGACTACGGATCTCGGCACGGCGCCGTATTCCAAGTGCCGACAGGAGTTTCTCGGTCTCGTCTCGAGCTCCGCGGGGGGCATCGGCTGGGGCGGTATCGTCGTGTGCCTCGGGTCGGTGCTGATCCTGTTCTTCGCGTGGTATCTCCGTCGCCGGGAGCGCCAGGGGCCTCCGTACGAGGAGATGCATACGCCCTACACGCAGCAGGAACAGCAACAACAACAACGTCAGGGTTATCATGGCGCCCCCGAGACCCAGCCGCCCATTGTCGGGACCAAAGTTTGAGTCAGCGCCACATCCTGCACAAATTTCATGGTTTGTTCTTTCCGCGGGCGGTTTGCGTCTGTGACTGTTTTGTCGCACCGATTGCGTTGCTCCGTGGATTGGGCGTGTTCCATCGAGCCTCAGTGAGGAACTGAACTCTGGCTGCCGAGTCCATTCGCCTGTGGTGGCGGTCACCGCCGAATCGGCGGCGCCGATGGAGAGAGGCAGGATGGACCACCGCCTCGGTGGTCCATCCTGCTTCTCTCCATCTTTGTTCGCTGACGTCAGCTGACACATCCATCAATGGCGGCAGAAGATTAGGGTAGGCTAGTCTGCGCACCGATTCAACAATGCAGGCTTGCAAGCCTCCGCCGTTTGGATACTAGCTCACGGTTGCAACAACCTTCTGTGCCAAGAGCTACTGTACTGGAAGCTAAATAAGAGCTTGAAGCTAAATAAAAATGAAGCTAGCCCTCGGTACGACCCAACCATCACGAAAGTGTCCCACTCTAAGGACCGCATGGACGCACTGGCCCTGGTCGGCGCGTTGCATGGACAGGCCGCGCACATGTCCTCCCCCTTTGAGCCGAGCGACTGGCTCGGCGAGTGTGGTGTGAGCAAACACAGCCAGCATGCGCTACACACACACAGTCCACACACACTTGGCCCGCATCTGGTGTGTGGCAATCGTGCGTTGCGCTCTTCCTCCCGGGGCGGTGACCGCCAGTCTGTCGTTGGTGTGTGACTGACTGACGTCCGCCGCCATTCCATCGCCGCCGTCGGCATACAAACACCACGTTGGTCAGCACTCCACTGCACTCGGTGGCGCTCCGTTCCAAAGTGCATTACAGTACGCTGACCGCGCGTGGCGGGTGGCTCTGCGGCGCGCCACATCGCCGCACCACCAGCATCCAACGTCGTGAGTCGGTGCCTGATCCCCCACTGAGTCATACAGGGGCTCCTCCTCCTCACCTGGGCAGATTGACCCACGGCTCGCGCTGATTTTCCCTCCTCCTCCCCTCCTCCCCGCCACCTCCTCCCCCGAG
>JAADYI010000404.1:0-18633 GCA_023338185.1 Lagenidium sp. CBS 127285
CCCCCCCCCCCCCCGTGCACCCTGCGCTTTTATCATTTCTCCAACTCCCTCGACACCGAGCAAGTCAAACTTGCCCCGTCCGTCCAAGTCACGGCCACATCAGACCGCTGGAATTGCAAGCTCGGCCCAGATGAGAACGCTCCAAGGCAGATCATCCTCGCTCATCAGCACGCTTCGCGGGATCGGGATGATACGAAACAATGGCCGGTGTATTGCACTGTGAATATCCCGACGAGATGGGAGCTTGGTCTCTCTCTTTCTCTGAAGTCTACGACGCGACACCCTGCTGCTGGAGCGCCGCCTCGATGACCGCGCGGTAGCAGCGGGGGTTGGTCCGGGCAAAGAGGTCGAGGTACCACGCGTGCACGGCGTTGGCCTGCTCGATGAGCACGCGGCCCGTCGGGTCCGGGGCCGTCGTCGAGCGCACCGAGGCATCGAGGGCGAGCTTGGCCAAGTCCCAGCTCCGGGCGTGTTCTTGCTGGGCCCTGCTGATGCCCTGGAGGACCCGGTAGAAGCGCTGGCCGGCGGCGATCTCGGCCTTGGCGATGTCGATCGAGAACTCTTTGGCCCCCATGGCGAACTTGAGCTCGCAGTCGCGGTCCGTGACCCCGCAGGTCTCAAAGCGGACGTGGCGGATGGGCTCGAGCGCGTACTCGTAGCGGAGGACCATGCGCTTGGTGGACACGGCGCTGTCCCCGCAGACCGTCACGATCCCGACGTTGGTGAACGCGTACTCCTCCTTGGGGCTCGCGAGGGCGAAGAGCGGCGTCTCCTCCGGGGCGAGGTAGGCGCGGGCCTGGAGGGTCCCGAGGTCCGCGACGGGCGCGCAAATGTCGGCGGCGCCCGTGAGGTCCGAGACGACGCCGATCTTCATGCGTCCTCCTAAACGAAGTCGCCCGCGTTGAGAGAATTGCAAGTCAACGATGGATGGCGAGGGAAGGGCGCCTGTGTTGCGGTGCGTGTGCGTGTGTGTGCTGCTATCCTTAGGTGCCTATTCAGCGATGCGTGGACTCGCTCCAATTACAGCGGCGGCATCAATTGCGTTGCGGCGATGGTCCATGCTCACACGTCGCAGGAATCCCTGCCAAGCCCCGTACCTACAGACAGGGTTCAGATGCGTCTGGTGATTTAAACTTGTTGACACAACAGTGTGACACGCAACTGTACCACCTTGTTTTGCTTCCGAGGACTACGTCGCAGCACCTCTCGGCATTTTCATTCGTTGTGGGTTCACTCCTTTGTCTGAAATGATGCGGTGCAGTGCGCTGCTCGCTCACTGGCGTCCTCAGCAGCAGCGTCGCCCGCATTCGCCAAGTCGCTCTCGTCCTGCATCCGCTTCTCGTCAACCACGCGCAAGACGATGTTCTCGAGCCTCTCGGTCTCCAGCGAGACCATACGCGCCGTCGAGCCGTGTCGGGCCCTGCAAAACCCCGCGGCGGCGTCGTCCCTGGTCGCGTGCCACCTGCTCCCGGGCGAGTCGCTGCAATTTGCCCTCCAGTCGACCAAGGAGGCGTTTGCCTTCACCAACGAGGCGCTCATCGTCGCCACCGTCGATGGACCCAAGGCTGCCCGCCGCCTCTTCCGGCGGTTCCCGTACCGGGACTGTGCGATCCACGACGTCCGCTTCGAGACCTCTGGCCGCGGGGATCGCGACTGCGAGCTCCGATTCAGCATCCACGGGTGGTGCATCTTCATCGGGCTCGCCAGCGGCGACGAGGCCCCGGGCCGCGTCTACGCCAAGGTCCTCGAGCTCCTCAGCCGCGCGCAGGCCAAGAACGACAAGCGCTGGGATCTCGCGCAGACGTCCCTCGAGCGGGCCACGAATGCGATGAACGCGAGCGATGGCACGGCCATTGGAACACACGCCGATGGGGCCCTCGCGTGGCTCGAAGCGCAGTACGAGCAGACGCACCCGAGGTGTTACCGGGAGGTCATTCAGTCGGCCCTGAAGGCGGCCCTCGGCGGTGGCAAGCCCTGAGATCGACTCTCCATGGCTCTCTAATCGTGTTGTTTCTACTCTCCCTTGCATCGATAATAAATACGAACTATCTCGCCTCTCTCACGGTTCCACTGGGCGCGGGATCAGCTGCATCGCGATTGCCAGCAGCGACTGCGTGTCCTCGGCGATCGTCGCGACGATCTCGGCCGACGGTAGCCGCGTTGGTTCGAGCCGCCGCGCAAAGGCCTCCAGACTGGTCGTCGCCTCCACGAGGACCTCGCGCATCTCCCGCACAGCGTCATTGTCGCCAATGTCGGTGTGGCATCGCGTATCGGTTGTGGTCGCCGACTTGGTCACGCCGTCGTCATCGTCGTCACTCGCTGCCGCCGTCTCGGAGACCCGCATGGACGGGCGCTGGATGAGCATCTCCGCGGCGCTGTGGAGGGCGATCTCGTGACCCGCGGCGACCGCCTGCTCGCTGAGTCGCGCCAAGACGCGGCCAAAGGCACAGAGTCCCGAGATCAGCGTCTGGCCATCGACGGCTCGCGCAAAGTCCCCTCGGATGTGCTTGGGGGTGATGTCGTCGTCGCCATCGTGCTCTGGCCCCTCGGGTCCACGGAGTAGCGGGGCGAGGCCGAGGCGCTCGCGGGTGGTGAGAACTTGCTCTTGGAGCTCCAGGACCCGGGCCGTCTCCTGCTCGTGGTCGTCGATTTCACTGTCGTCCCAACGGAGAATGGTCTCCTCTGTGATCTCCTCCCACGCACCGGACAACGCACGTTCTTGACGACCAGAAGGCGATGCAGTTCGCCGCTCCTGCTTCGGTTGCTGCGGACTGGGATCAAGTTTTCGTCGGCGGCGACGAGTGCGTTGAGGGCTGCGAAACGAGATCGTGGACTCGTTGTCCTGGGGAAGAGGCGGTGGAGGGGGCGAGGGCGAGGGCGAGGGCGAGGGACGCGGTGTGTGTCTTTGTCGAACGTAACACTCCCAATTGCCTCGATGCCTCGGTGTTGGTGCTGGTGCCATGGTGGCAGGTCCTGTGGGGGCACTGCTGAGATTGGCGGCGTACGTGCTGAAGTTGGTCACGACGAGGGGCTGGAGCATGGACTCGTCTCGGAGGGCCTGGAACTGCGCGGGGTCGGCGCGGGCCTGCCACCACTTGGCCGCGTGGTGGCGGTAAAAGAGGTCGATCATGGCCCCGAGGCGGTACTTGAGCTCGCGTTCGACGTCCCCGAGGGCCGGGAACGGGAGCCCGGCAAAGTCGGCGGCGGGGAGCGTCGCGTCGCGCCAGGCCCGGAGCCCCCGGCGGCCGTGGCGGGCGATCCCCGCCCAGGTCCGGGAGGTCCGCCAGCTCGAGAAGAACACGTCGTAGTCGGCCGCGCGCTCGTCCGGGGCGAAGCCGTGCTCGTGGAGGTCCGTCTCGTGGCGCCAGTGCGAGCCAAAGACCACGAGCTCCGGGTAGAGCCGCAGGCCCTCGCGGACGAGCCGCCCCGAGGCCCCGGGCCACAGGCCGTAGCCGGTGGTCGCGAGTGTCCCCCGGTCGAGGACGTGGACGGCCTCGTGGATGGCCCCGAGGACCGTCCCCGGGGCCCCGGGGTCCAGGGGATCCGCGCGGCCCATGGCCACGGCATACAGAAAGAGGAACACGTGGTGGACCCCGACGGCGAGGCGGCGGACGACGTAGTGGATCCGGAGGAAGCGCTTCCAGAAGAGGGTGGGGGTCGTGGCCCCGACGTCGTCCATCCACCGGAGGTGGCCCTCGAGTTCGTGGACGTCCCGGCGGACGAGCCCCACGACCTCGCGGACCACCGCGGTCCCGGGGACGTACCACGCAGGCGAATGTGGCTGCTGCAGTTGGGCCACGGGGGGCGGCTGGTAGAGGATGTGGAGGAAGCCGTAGGGGTTGGCCGCGTGGACGGCCGCGCGCATCCGCCGCATGGCCGCCACGAGCCCCGGGAGGCAGTGGCCCCGGGCCCCCGCGCGCTCGACGCTCTCGCAGATGCGGAGGACGATCGGCGGCAGCCACTGGTGCGTGAGGGGCGGCTCCTCGGGGGTCTCGTTGGTCGCGGCGTCAAGTGACGCTGATGCGGGGACCGAGGCGAGCGCCGGCCGCGTGCGGACGAGCTCGGTGGCCTTGCGCACGTGCCCCGGGAGCGCCCGCTCGAGGACCCCCAGAGCCACACGGGGGCCCCCGCGGGCCGCGCTCACGAGCGTCGCGAGGCGCCGCTCCATGCGTTGGGCGGCGTCCGCGTCCACGCGCATCCGTCCGCCGGCTGCCCACTGCAACTCCACGTCCACCAATGCCCGCGCCCAGCGCCGGAGCCGCGTGGTGATCACGAGATCAGCGACGCGCGCGCGCTGCCGGCGACGCTGGGCGGCGAGGCTCGCGGGCATCGGGAGCGTGTCGGCGTCGGCGGCGATGGCATCGAGGAGGCGCGTGGCCACGAGTCGGCGGAGGTCCATGAGCGCGTGGCGACGGCCCTCGTGGCGTCTCCGCCGCTGGAGGGGAGAGAGCGCATAGGAGGCCGGGGCCTCTCGTCGTCGACTACTAGTATCCTGGGGGACGGCGCTGGCGATCGATGGATGCATCGGTCATTCTCTATTGATCGCCAAGGCAACAACCACCACAGCAACGCACCTCCCGTCCGTGAGGGATCGCGGGAGGGGCCTTACACCTGAGGCCTCCTCGTCCTCGTGTTCGTCCCCCGCCGCCGTCGCCGTCGTCGAAGCCGAGGCGGAGGCGGAGGCGCATGACGCGGGGGGCATCGTCGAATTGAGCTGCGAGTTGCCATCCATTTCTCTTTTCCCGCCCACGAGGATGCAAATGTCACTAATTCAATGTCCAATACCCCGTTGGAATGCCCGAGGCAGTCGAGTGGGGGAGTTAGAGTGGTGGTCATCGGGGTCGCTTGTGGCCCGAGCCATCGAACAAAAGAAAGCAAACCGCGATCCACACACACACACACGCACACATACAACACGGCCCGCGCCGATCCTCGCTCGCATCCTTCGGCCGCCCTCCACCTCCACCTCCTCAATGGGACGCAGCCCCGTGGCCACTTCGCCCCGCCCGCGCGCCGCGGCCTCGCGCAGGTCGTCCCCCTCGGCCTCCCGCTCGCGGTCGCCGTCGACGCGGTCGCGGTCCCCGGTCCCCCGCAAATCGTCCTCGGACCGCGCGGCCACGAGTGGATCGGCCACAAAGCTGGCGACCACGTCTGCGAGCAAGGCCGAGAACTCCGCGACTACCAAAACCACCGGTGACAGCAGCAGCCGGGGCCGTGGGATCAGCCCCCCCAAGGCCGCGCCGTCGCTGCGGATCGAGAACCTCACGCGCAACGTCAACCGCGACCACCTGAGCGAGATCTTTGGCAAGTTTGGCCGCGTCGTGCGCGTGCACCTCGGCGGCTCCCGCGACGGGCACCCCCGCGTGGCCCGCGGACGGGCGTTTGTCGAGTTTGCGACGGCCGCCGACGCCCGCAGCGCCCAGGAGCACATGGACGACGGATGGCTCGATGGACGGAAGGTCCGCGTGCGCTTTGGGGCCATCGGGGACGAGAAGAACGATGACGACAAGGACAAGGCCACGTCACGCAAGTCTACGGCCACCGACAACACCAAGAGCGCCGGCGAGAACAGGCGCGTGGTCGAGCTGCGGGGTGGCAACAGCGGCAGTGGGGCGACGCGGAAGCCCGCTGCCCCCGCGACGTCCAGCCGGGGGCGGAACGATCGGCCCCAGGGAGACCGGCGCCCGGCAGCGTCGTCACCCCCGCGGAGTCGCTACGGCACCCGCCTCCCGAGTCGCAGTCGGTCGCCCCCTCGCGGTCGCAGCCCCTTCCGTGGGGGTCGCGGTGGCGGTGGTGGCCCGCCGATGCGCCGAGGCCGGAGTCCCCCACGCCGCCGCTCTCTTTCGCGTTCCCGCTCGCGCTCGCCATTTCGCGGTCGGCGTTCGCCCATCCGCCGCAACGGCCCGGGTCCGATCGGCGGCGGACGTGGGGCTCGTGATGGGACGCCGCGTCGCCGTGGGGCTTCGCCCTTCCGAGGTCGTCGATCGCCCCGGCGTAGCCGCAGCCGGAGCTTCAGCCGCAGCCGCAGTCGTAGCCGGAGCTACAGCAGCCGGAGTCGGAGCTACAGCCGCAGCCGGAGCCGGAGCTTTAGCCGCAGCCCAAGCCGCAGTCGAAGCGCCCGTCGGAGCCGTCGCCGGAGCCGCAGCCCGAGTCCCAGTCGGAGCCGAAGCCGCAGCCTTAGCCGTAGTCGTAGCCGCGGGCGGGGCCGGGGCCGCAGTCGCAGCCGGAGCTTCAGTCGCAGTCGGAGCCGGAGTTTCAGTAGTCGCAGCCGCAGTCGCAGCAGCAGCCGGGGCCGCAGGGGCCGATCCAAGAGCGCGTCGATCGCTAACAAGCCCAGCGCCAAGCGATAGATGCCCATGCAACACGCGTCACGTCTCGGTAGTCGCCCACTGCGTCATCGTCGATCGCAGTGGAGCTGCTGCAGCATTTTTTCTTCCTTCCAGGCGTATCCAGTCAATCATTCATTCATTCAAATCGTCCTCTCACATCTTACACAGTCAGATTTCTCTCTCTCTCTCTCTCGCTTCCCTCACGCCGAGAGCTGGCGGTTCATGCGCATTGCGCTGTGCGGGCCGCCGCCGTGGGCCGTGTAGCGCCGGACGCGGTGGGCGTGGGGGTCCCCAATGCCCGGGTCCTGGGCCGTCACGGACGTCGAGCGCGTGTCGTCCCCGGACACACAGCGGGACCGCCGCACCTGCCGCCGGCGCGCGCTGTCCCCGAGGTCCTCGTTCGCCGGGGACCCGGCGGCGTCGTTGGTCGTCCCCAGGACCGAGAAGAAGCGCCGCCGCCCGAGCGAGTGCCGGGCCCCGCGGAAGATGTTGCCCGCCGAGTGCTGCCGCGCGCGCTGCGGGCCGCGATCGCTGTTGGGGAGCAGGTCCTCGCCCGACAGTGGCGTCGTCGTCGTCGTCGTCGTCGGCACGGGCGCCGAGCGGCCGCTCGCGAGCGCCAGCATCATCCCGTCCTTGCCCCCGCCGCCGATGAACGAGTGGAAGGCCATCGACCCCCGACTCGCGTGGCGCTCAAAGACCGGCGGCCGGTTCTCATCGTGGGGCTGGTACCGCTCCGTGGCCATGAACGACTCGACCATGACGCTCTCGGCGTCGTAGCTGAAGGCGCTGCCCCGGGTGAACGACTTGCGGGAGGCGCCGAGGAGGCCCCCGCCACCGCCGCCGCTGCTGACCCCCTTGGTGAGCTTCCGCTTGGGCTTCTTGGGGGACTTGGGCTCGACGGCCCCAGCCCCGGCCTCGGCGTCCGTGCGGGGGATCGACTCGGGCGGGGGGAAGGCCAACAAGTACGAGGCGAGGTGGCCGAGGCCAAAGGCATGGACCTCCTGGGCGAGGTGCTTGTAGGACGGGCGGAAGGCCCGGATGAAGCCCTTCCAGAGCAGGTCCCGGGACAGCGCCGTGAAGGCGATGAGCGGGACCAGGAGCCAAAAGACCTTGGTCCCAAACACATTGGTGAAGACCCCGTTCCAGTAGGCCGAGCTCACGCTCTTGCCATACGAGATGAACGCCGCCGTGGCGATCCAGAGCGCGTACGAGCAAACGTAAATGGCCACGTGCACGGGCCACCACATTTGCTGGTGGAGGCAGAGCTTGAGGGTCACGACGAGCACGACGATCGTGAAGGCCACGCAGCCGTAGACCCACATGGTCGGGGTCTCGCCCGTCGCGACGAGGTAGCGCATGCCGTAGATGGTCCCAAAGCTGATGACGATCGACTCCCACGCGCACGAGGTGATCCAGGCCCAGACGATCTTGGTGTTGAAGTGGCTGTTCTCCTGGCCGACGCGGTAGAGCACGGGGTAATTGGCGGCGTAGCGCGCGGGGACGTCCTGCTCAAAGGTCGAGATGAGGACGATCGGCAGCGCCGTGAAGATGAGGTTGTAGCCCTGGAGCCCCCACTCGAGGAAGAACTTTTGGCCCGAAAAGCCCGTGAAGATCATGTACCAAAACTGCGTCAGGTTCATCATGACGTTCTTGTAAAAGATGTAGAGGATGAGCTTGCCCATGCGGATGTAGTTCCAGCGCCCGTGGACCAGGAGCAGCCGCGCGAGGAAGCGAAACTGCGCAATCGCATAGTCGGACGAGTTGGCTGCCTGCATGCCCTCCTGGCCCGAGATCCCCACGCCCACGTGCGCCGACTGGATCATCGACACGTCGTTGGCCCCGTCGCCGATCGCCAAGGTCCGGACCTTGGGGTTGTTGTCCCGGACGAGCCGGACGAGCTGGGCCTTTTGCGCCGGCGACACCCGGCAGGCGATGACCGCCACGCACTTGAGCGCGACGCTGAGAAACAGCATCGGGCACTCGTCCAGGGCGAGCTCGAGGGTCTCCCCGTCGATCACCAGCGCGAGGCCCTCCTGGGTCTCCCGGATGCAGGCGATGCTCTCGATCCGCGTCAGCGGGCGGAGATCGTCCGCGCAGTCGCCCCCCGTTGAGCCCGAGTCATCGTCTCGGGCCCCCGTGCGGGTCGGGGCCCGACCTCGGCGCTGGGTGGTGGTCTCGTCCTCCTCGGGCTCGCTGTAGCGCTCGAGCTCGTCCATGATCGCCGCGAGGTCCGGGTGCGTGTCGGCCGAGATCACGACCCGCTCAATGTCCGACGTCAGGAGCCGACAGGCAAAGCCAATGTTGATCGCCGTCTCCTCCTTGTCCCCCGTGAGCATCCAGATCTTGATCGACGCCTCGCGGAGCTTGTGGATCGTATCGGGGACCTCCGACTGCAGTCGGTCCTCGATGGCCGTCGCGCCGAGGACCTCGAGGTCGACCTCGATCTCCTCCATGCAGCGATCAATGTCATTGGGCTCCCCGAGGCGCCGGAGCTCGATCTGCCGCATGTCGTTGATCGCCGTGCGGTAGCGGCCGACCCAGTTCTCGTAAAAGGCCGGGTCCACATCCGTCGAGGCGATGACGAGCGTCCGCAGGCCCTCGTTGGCGAATGTCTCCATGTGCTGGAGCGTCTGGTTTCGGACAAAGAGCTCGTGGGGGTCCGTGGTCTCCCGGAGCCGCTCGTACATGACCGTGTCGGCGCCCTTGCACAAGAGCTTGAGCTCCCCGTGGGGGCCTCGCATGATCACCGACATGCGCTTGCGCGTGCTGTTAAACTCGAGGACCTCGAGGACCTCGTACTCGCCCGTCGTCGTCGGTGGGGGCGATGGATCGACGCTCTTCTCGGCGTCGACAGGGGCCGGGAGACACGAGAAGCAGTCGACAAAGGCCCGACCGGGGGAGCGCGCGCAAAACTTGTAACCAAAGCACGCCGCCGCGGCCACGAGGGCCTGCTCGTCCGGGGACGAGGCGCTCAATCGCACACTCCCATCGGCGGCCCGCTCGGGCATGACCGTGTGGCACACGGCGAGGTGCTCGAAAAACGTCTGGATCGTCTTGGCGTGCTTGTCATCGAGCGCCAGGGCCTCGAAGATCGCATCGTCCTGGTAGTTCACAAACGGCGCCTGCACGACGCGGTGCGTGTGATTCGCGTCCGTCTCGACCTCATCCTCGCGCTCCTCGGTGATGGTCTTGGGCGGGGGGGGGACCACCGTCGTGGCCTCTTCCGCCTGCCGGCGTTTCCTGGCGGCGATGCCGACCTCGGTCTCCCCGTGGCCATAGGCAATGCCATTGATCGAGCACTTGCGAAATTCCATGACATTGCAAGTCAGCGTGCCGGTCTTGTCGCTAAAGATGTAGTCGATCTGCCCGAGCTCCTCGTTCAGGGACATGGTCCGGACCGAGCACGGCGTGTCGCTCTCGGCGTGGTACATCTCGAGGTCCTGGTTCATAAAGTACGCCTGCATGAACTTGACCGAGGTCATGCTCACGTACAGGGACACGGGGATGAACGAGTTGAGGAGGAGAAAGTAGTAGAGCACCTGGATGAAGAAGTTGCCCACGGGGGCCTTGATGGCCGTGGCGTTGGCATCGTAGAGGTACCAGGCCCCGACGCTCGGGTCCTTGCTCAGGTGGCTGGCGTTCCAGATCGTCGAGAGGATGGCCCCCGTGAGGCAGAGCACGACCATGAGCGTACAAATGTACGTGATCTGCTTGTTGAGGCGCTTCTCCATGTTGCTCCACTTGATCGGGGCATCGCTCGAGGCCATCATGATCTTGGTGTCCGGGCCCGTGTTGACGACGAGCCCGTAAATGTACTCGGTGTTGCGGAGCGTCGACCCACGGAGGAGGATGGCGTTGGTCGTGATCACCTCCTTCTTGCCGTCTCGGAGCGTGAGGGTCCCGTGGAAGCGGTGGATCGCGTTGTTGGGGCGCTCGCAGACGACGACCCCCGCGAGGTCCCGGACGTCGGCGTCGCACGTGAGGCGCGTGTACGTGGCCTCGAGGCCCTGGCGGAGCTTGAGGTTGGTCTCGCCGTCGAGGGACTTGGTCTCGACGTAGCAGATCCCCGCGGGGTTGGCGGGCTCGGGCTCCCAGGCCCCGAGGATCACGAGGTCCGCGGGCACGGGCTCGCGGTTGTGGACCTTGACAATGTCCCCAACGTGCAGGAGCTGCCACTTGGAGGGGACGAACGAGGCCGACGTGGCGTCAAACTGCCGGCACGGGAGCTCATTGGCGATGTGGTCGGCCTTGTGGCGCTTGTAGTCCTCGAGGCAGGCGAAGAACATGTCGATGAGCACGATGATCGACAGCGCCGGGAGCGAGGCCGGGAAGCCCCCCGTGTTGGAGATGGGCTTGATCGTCTGCATGATCGAGATCACGAGGAAGTAGGCGTTCGCGAGCTTGCTAAACTCGTAAAAGAGCAACTTGGGGATGAAGTTGTAGACCGTGAAGCGGGAGGTGACCACGAGGTTGTTGCAGTAGCCAAAGGGCGCATTCGCCGCGGGGTCGTTGATGTGCACCCGGCGATAGACCGCCGCGGCCCCGTCGTCGTCGCCGCCGGCGGCCGAGGGGGTCCCGTCCACCACGTCCACCACCCGCGAGTCCTCGGCCGCGGTCTCGACCTCGTGGATGTCGGTTAGACCGCCCCGGGGGGAGTCCACGATGGCGTCCACCAGCTGCCGCTCGAATGCCCGACTCGTGAGGTCGTTGGGGTCGTCGTCCCCGGCTTTGGCCTCGGCCGCCGGGGGACTAACCGGGGGGAGGCGGTGGCGGCCGTCCAAGGGACTCCGCAGGGTGAACATCTCGCCATCGCGGGCTGTCGACGGCGAGGCCGCGACCCCGGGGGACGCCGCCGGGGAGGCCATCGGGTGGCCCGCCCGGGGGGACCCCGCGAGGAGGTACTCGGCCATGGGCGTCTGCGCGCTCTCGTCCCGGTCGTCCCCGTCCATCGTCCTCGACGGTGTCGTCGTCGTCGTGGTTATTGTCGTGGGCCTAACGTTGAGACTCGTTGGGGGGCTCGTTTAGACCGCCCCAGAATGCAGACGCGTCCTGGTCCTGGGTTCGCGGACCGATGGTACGGCGGGCGATTCGGAGACCGTGGGTCTATCCCACTGTTCTTCGACCCTCAACTTCCGGCGACGACGCGCAAGTTGCGCGCTCTGCTCTGCGTGACGTTGGTGGCGTCGTGGGGGGGCTCGATAATGCGACTCGGGGCCCGTTTCTCTCAAGACCCGAGCGATTGACGGACGAAGCGGCGGGCGGCAGCAGCAGTTGGGCAACAGCCAACTGAAGAGGAGAGAGGAAACACGATGAGAGAGTAGGTGCGATAGTCGACCCAATTCTGTAATTTATGAAAACCCCACACTACACCTCTGAATAGGGACCTCCGATCACAACATCGACAACACTAATCATCCACTTGATTACGAAGCCAACTATGAGAGGTCCATAAAGTCAGGACGAAGAATGCGCTGGCGTTTCTAACCGAATCTGTGTTTTCCTCAATTCTTGGACCTGGGTTGGTGGCGTTTTCTAAACTTTTATAAATTGTGCGTCGCTCTGACATTCCTTCTGCGAATGGGAAATGACGATTGACTCTGATTCAGAGTCTCTGAGCGATGCTCGACACCGCTTTGAAAGCAGTGTCACAGAAGCATCGGCAAACAGTACAGGACTGTGCTGGCTGCGTATGCGCTCATTCTTCAGACAGAATCCTAATCAATTTCAAAATACGAGTCGAATTAATGATATTTTGTCTTCTTGACGGCGACTAATAAAAATTGATCACAAGCAGATTGCATCAACCTCTTCATCGCTGTGCAGGAGCTCCAGGAGCATGTCAATGTCCTCCTGCATGAGCTCGCCGACACAATCGAGCGGCTCGAACTGGGCCTCCTGGGTGAACTCGTCGTGCCAACTAGTGAGTTCGGTTTGGAGCTTGTGGTGGAGTTCATGGGATGGCGCCCAAGCTTGCCCCATGTTTGATCGCCAGTGTATCCGCTCCGCATGTGGATGGAATTGCGTTGAGGATGGCGAGACTGTGGACATGTGCTGTGTGGGGTGGTGATATCCCATCGGCTGGTGGGGCGCGGGGTACACGAGTGGCTGTGACGGATGGGCTGAAGGGTGGTGCTGCAGCTGCTGCTGATGCATCTGGAATCGCTGCTGTTGCTCGGTCTCGGCCTTTTGACGCTGGAGGACTCGGCGCCGCTGTTGCAGGCGCTGCTGGTTGCGGTTGGCCAGAGTGCGGTGGAACTCGCAGAGGCGGTGGAGCTCGCCGTTGATCTTGACCGCCCGACGGCCATTGCACGGCTTGCTCGGGTACTGGCAACGCTCGTCGGTTGGGATGGGATTGACGGCGATCGTCGGCGTCGTCGAAGGGGAGGCGGAAGCGGCGTTGGCCGACGTGAGGCGGAACGTTGTTGGCAGAGGGGGGCGCTCCTGGACCATGATCATGGTCTGATGGGGATGAACTGCGGGGACGTTCGATATCCAGGTCGGACGCTTGGACGAAAATTCATCAATGACAAGATATCCATCCGTTCAACCCTGGAGTATCCATTGGCATGTGGTGGATGGATCTAGCGACGACCGGAAAAATTGATCACAATCCAGTGCCTCCTCAGGCCGGCAAACTATCCAGCATGGTCGCAAACTATCCAGCATTGGCAGAAAGCTTTCCATCCTGATCATCCCACTGTCCAGTGAATTAGTGACTTGACAGGGGCAACTTGACATCAACAATGTGCGTAAATTACCGTGTAAAGGCGTAACTTACCGGAAGACTGAATTCCTTGTCAACAATCCACCATGAAAACCAGTGACACTGCTCAATGCCGCGACACGAAATCCATTGTGGCGAAAAGAGTGATTGTGTCCTGCCACGTCCACAATCCGATAATGATGAACAGTGTTGACTACTACATGAAGCGCGGCAACATGCACTCACGATCGATCGTACTGCAGTTGTGTATCCGGTGGTGGGTGATCGAGCCGACGGCGGCGACGACGATTGCTACAGTACTTGTACACTCGCAGGCGCGTCTTGTCGTGATCACGATCGACGTCACTGCTGGAATGCAGTACAGTACTGTAGTGTCCAACCTCAAGCTGCACTGCGATGTTACAGCAGCGCCTTTCACGATGCTCTGTGCAATTGGCTGTCCCGAATTTCTCGACATCGGACCAGATATCCCGCCAGCTCAGGATACTGATGTGCTGCGCGCTGGCCGCCAGCAACTTGCCAACGCATCTGGGCGAGACTTTCTTTGGTTCTCGTCGCCGTAGAGTAGGTGATCGACGGAGACGCATCTCATCCAGCACGATGTGAACGTGGAGGAGCAAACCCGCGTTGCGGATCACCATCCGACTCGGACTCTGAGGGGATGGTCCGACCTCGCATGCAATCGCATTGTCTGTTGTTGGAACGGTTGTCGACTCTCTCGCTACTGTGTCGACAGCAAGTCGTGCGTGGACATACCAGATGCACTGTATCACGGGAAAAGATCTCAGGTGCTGACCCCTGATCGTGTCCACTTCTGCAATGTGTGTTTTGTTGGTCACCACCATCAACCAACGAAACAAGCGTTTCCAGGATCTCAGGATCCACGATCCACATTGGACAAGATGAATCCCAACGGGATTTTTTTTCCCTGAAGAAAGTCAATCCACCCAGAAACCCGACCCGGGTCGACCGTTTTTCCCCCCAGTCGAAACCCACGTCCTTTCGCGTTCCCAGTCTGCACCACCTCCAATTTTGAGGCTCAAACATGTAACTGAGGGCGGATCGAGCTTTCTGGGGGACGGACGGACGGGGCATGAGCGCGCTCATCAACAAAGTCCGCGCCGCGCGCTACCGCCAGGCCGCGGACGTCGAGGGGCTCCTCCCGCCGCCGCTGCCGCTGATTCAGTTGGAGGATGAGCCCCGACTCGCGCGCTCGGGGGCCCTCGATGGCCGGCCGCAGCACCTCCCCGTGCGGCGCCACCGCCACCACGAGCTCCCGCGCCCGATGACCCCCGAGCCCACGCTCATCGAAAACCGCGCGATCCTCGAGGCCGAGGCTGAGGACGAGGAGCTCCGTCGGCCCGTGCGGAGCCGGGTCCTCGTCTACGCGTACAACAGCAATCACGCCGGCGAGTCGCCAACACCGACGTCGACGTTGATGCCCCCTGGGGACGAGCGCCCGGCGCATGTCGTGACTTCTAGCACCGAAATTCCCTGCTCCGCAGCAGCAGCAGCAGCAGCAACAGCGGATCCTTCTGCCGTTGTCGATCCGAGTGCCGCCGTTGCTACAGCTGCGATGAACGACAAGGACGACGACGACATGCTGCGATTCGACGCGCTCTTTGAGAGCGGCAACCTCTTGCGCGCCGAGCGCGTGTACCGCGCGGGATCTTCCGAGACCGGCAACGCCACCGCCGGTGGTTTGCACGAGTACGAGCTCTGGATCCACCCGGACCTCAAGAACAGCGCCTACCGACAGTGGTTCTACTTTGAGGTCCGCAACGCCCGCCCGCGGGTTCGGTACAAGTTCACGCTCGTCAATCTCGCCAAAAGCGGCGCGCTCTTTGGCGCGGGGCTCCAGCCCGTGATCTACTCGGAGATCGAGGCCGAGCAGCACGGCCGCGGGTGGTTCCACGCGGGGACCCACGTCCGCTACGACGTCTCGACGTCGCCGGCGGTGCCCCCGGGCACCAACGCTCTGAGCTTCCAGTACCAGTTTCCCCACGAGAACGACCGCGTCTACTTTGCTTGTCTCCAGCCCTACACGTACACAGGTTGGCGATTCCTCGCCCCTCTCGCCGCCGCGACAAACGAATGCATCCGGCTCACTCACGTGTGCGGGACTGTGTGTGTTTATGTGTGTGTGGGCAGATCTCGTCGAGTACCTGGACCAGCTCGAGCAGGACCCGATGCGCGCGACGTTTGTCCGCCGCACCGAGCTCTGCCAGACCGTCGCGGGGAATAGCTGCGAGTGGCTCTCGATCACGGCGTCCTCCGGGTCGAGCCTCCCGCCCGAGGAGAAGAAGAGTACGTTCCGGTAGATCGCTTGCTAACCGCTGCTGCTGAGCTGATTTCGTGGGCCGCATGCAGTCATCGTCATCTCGGCCCGCGTCCACCCGGGGGAGCCCAACTCGTCGTGGATGATGAAGGGCATGCTCGACTACCTCACGGGCCCGAGCGCCGGGGCGACGGTGCTCCGGAACCACTTTGTCTTCAAGATCGTCCCGATGCTCAACCCCGACGGGGTCATCAACGGCAACACCCGCGTCAACCTCACGGGCTGGGACCTCAACCGCAAGTGGGCGGCCCCCGTCGAGAAGCTCTTCCCGACGGTCTACCACCTCAAGCGCCAGATCGCCAACTTCCAGACCCGGGACCGAGTCGCGATCTACTGCGACCTCCATGGGCACTCGCTCAACCGCAACATCTTCACCTATGGCTGCTACAACAAGCGCCAGAGCACCCGCAAGCACGCCGCGGCCATGCACGCGGCGGTCACTGCCGCCACCGCGGCGATCACGGCCGCGACGTCGACCAGCAACGCACGGAGCACCCCACCGCCGCCACTGCCCCCGGGGACGACCACGGCCGCCGTTGGGGGGGGGGCGACGACGCTGCAGGCGAGCATCAAGAACGACCCTCGGGTGTTCCCGATGATCGTCGCCAAGAACTCGGACCTGTTCTCGTTCGGGAGCTGCGACTTTCGCGTGCACAAGTCCAAGCTCAACACCGCCCGGGTCGTCGTCAACCACGAGCTCGGGGTCATCAACTCGTACACGCTCGAGGCCTCGTTCTGCGGCCCGGACTTTGGGCCCCGCCGGGACACGCAGTTTAGCACCTGGGACCTCGAGGACATGGGCCGGAGCTGGTGCCAGAGCCTCCTCGTCTACTTTGGGCTCCTCCCCCACGTCCGCGCGCTCGACATGCAGCAACAGCAGCAGCAACAGCAACAACAGCAAGAGCAACAGGTGCCCGACGCGGCCACGACGGTCGTTTGCGCCCCCCTGGAAACGCCCCGGGACCTCGGGCTCCTCCTGACGACCCCGGACACGGCCCTCCAGGACCTCCTCAGCGACTGCGAGGCGGCCATCTCGGAGCTCGTCGCCAATGGCGATCGCTTCGACGCCGGGCCCGAGGACTCGGTTGGCTCGGACGTCTCCGGGGCGGAGGAGGAGCCCCTCCCCCCGACGGGCGGGGGAGGGGAGGAGCCCGAGGAGGGGGAGGGGTACGCACGGGAGCGGGGGGAGGGGAGGGGACGGGCGGGGAGGACAACGCGCCTCCACGGCTACAGCAGCGCCCCGGAGGAGTACTCGCGGGGCGTGCGGTCCCTGGCCAAGAAGCTCAAGCACCGGACCGTCGCCCGACGGAACAGCTCGCTGTCAGCGGCCTCGAAGGCCCTCGGCGGCTCGATATCGACGGCGACGACGACGGTCTCGGGCGCCTCGGGGAAGAAGGGCCGCAAGCGCGTCAAGCGCCGCGGACGCCGTCGTCGTCGGGGGCGGAGCGCTGCCAATGGCGACGGCGGCGGAGAGGACGACGCGGAGGACGGGGAGGAGGAGGACGAGGAGGAGGAGGAGGGGGGAGAGGAGCTGGTTGGGGGCGGCGCTGGCCCGGAGACGGAGCGTTCCGACACGATCCGTCCCCCACAACCAGCGCGAGCAGCGACGACGGCGTCGCCCACGAAGCCGACGACCACCGCCACCGCCACCCACAACGGCCGACGGCGTCCCCGTCGCCTCGGGAACAAGGGCGCCGTCCGCCGGCGACCGTCCAAGAGCAGCAGCCTCGGGGAACTGCCGTCCGTGGCGCAGGTCGTCGTTGCCGCCGCCGATTTGCACGGCCTCGCGCTCCCGGAGATGCCCACGGGCCCGTCCCTGGGCGGCGGCGACGGCGGTGGGGGCCAGCGCCCACGTCGGGGGCGCAAGTCCTCCAAGCTCCGGCTCGTGCGGATCGCCTCGGACGAGCCCCTCGAGCTCCCGCCTGTCCACCCGCGGCCCGAGGTCGATCATCCCCATCAGCAACAGCAGCCGCCACAGGAGCAGCCCCCAGGGCAGTCGACGGCGGATCAGGAGCCCGACCTGAGCGACGTCGAGGACTATTTCGACGATGACGATGATGATGATGATGAGGACGACGATGACGACGAAGTAGACGACGCGTCCGAGCCAGAATCTTGTGCCTCCGAGCTCTGACGAGTCGTTGCCGAGATCACACGTTGCTCCCACCCTCCAGTACGTTTCGAGGGCCTCTATTCCGTGGTTACCGACCTCGTCCTTCGTCACGAGCATCTATCAACAACATGACGAAGCGCCCGACTCAGTCGTCGTCCTCGCCCGCGGCCTTGGGCACGAGGAGCCCCGAGAGACTGACGATCTGGTGCTGGAGCTCCTTGATCCCAAAGCTCTCCTTGGTGCTCGTCACGTGGATGATCGGGTGCATGTTCTGCCAGACACACAAACACGCACAGACACGGGCGAGCCCCCCCTGGTGACGTCGCCACTCCCAGTGAACGGTCATTGCTTAGCATGCAGTACGCACCATGCGATCGACGGCGAGGGCCGCGTCCTGGGCCCGGCGGATGCACCGTTCGAGCTCGGAGCGGCTGACGGCGTCGGCTTTGGTCAGGACGACCTGGTAGAGGGCCCCGAGGTCGTGGAGGTGGTCCATAAAGTCCTCGTCGACGGGTGTGATCCCTCGGCGGCTGTCGATGAGGAGGAAGATGGAGCGGAGGTGGTTCCCCCGGCGGCTCTCGACGTAGCCGCCGACGAGCGCGTGGAAGTCATCGGCCACGCGCTTGGGGACGTCGGCGAAGCCAAAGCCGGGCATGTCGACGAGCGCGAGGTCCGGGAGGCTCCCTGGGCGGCCCCCGACCGAGTAAAAATGCAATTTCTGCGTCCGCCCGGGGGTCTTGGAGGTCCGCACGAGCCCCGGTTGTCCCGTGAGGGCGTTGATGAGCGACGACTTGCCGACGTTCGAGCGGCCCGCGAACGCGATCTCGGGGATGTCCCACTCGGGGAGGTCCTCGGCGACGTTGGCCACGTCGTGCGTCGACGTGATGAGCTGGCTCGGGGCCTTGAAGAGCCGCTGGACGAGACTCTGCTCGTGGGGCTTGAGCCGCGGGGGCTCGTCGACGCCCTCGATGGGCCACAGCACCGGCACGCCCGCGAGTCGGTCCTTCTTCTTCTTGCGCTTGGGCGGCGCGCTATTCGTCGTCGGGGCGGCCGTCGACATGGACCGGGTGTCAAAGTGGGGCGGCGCTGCGTGGAGGCAACAAAGCGTCAGCACGACAACGCCGCGTCG
>JAADYI010000405.1:0-18518 GCA_023338185.1 Lagenidium sp. CBS 127285
AAGCGAAGAAGAGCACGAACCTGGGTCGGATTCAAACTCAAATGCAGTTTGGCTGGGCTCTTTTCCATAGCAATGTCAACAGCGCTCTTCGGGCGCTTCATTGCGCGCTCAACCTGGTTGTGTTGCGACGAAGTTAGGATTCGCGCGTTGACAGAACGCATTGCAGAGCTGTATACGAACCACTGCTATAGTCTCGCTTGTATTCGCCATCATCCGATCCAGCTTGGTATTTGCTGAGGCAATGATCATTGTCGTCTGGCAGCAGAGTGCAAATGGTTACGGCCGCCGTAGACAGCATTCGGTAATAGCACGATGTGTCCACAAACACCAACCTTCTCGTATGTCTTCTTCAGATCTTCAACTTGCATGTCAGTCAGCTCTTCAAGCTCACTATGTAACTCCGCAGCTCTGTGTGAAACCATTCATCAGCACCGCATCAGTTCCCTGGCTTCCTCAGGGGGTGGATCCAGTGGACAACGAACGCACACGACTGTGATGTCCAGTTGACGCTTCCGCGCTTTGTCAAGTTGTCGTCGGGTCGCCTCGGCCGCCATTCGAGGCACCTACAACCCATGGTGTGTGATGCGCACGCAATGACTTGCCCAAGCCTCGACCCCGTACCTTCTCTCGAAGTTCTTGCACGATTCGCTCTTTCTCCTCTAGCGCTGCTTTCAATGCCTCCGCGCGTGCGAGGAGATCCGAATCGACAGGCTCAATTTGTTCTGTAGAACCACCATGTTTGCCGTTCAAGCACTCGCAGAGAGCTTGTACAAGAATCGTCGGGCCACTACCTTTGACCGGTGGGTCGTATTGGCGCTGCGCAGCGGTGAAGACACTCGCGCACAGATCATCGACGTGGGCCCGAAAGACCTGCCGCACGAGCCTGTCGTGAGCGCGAAAACGAGGGTCCTTCATTCCGTCATCGTGATACCTCCTTCTGCGCCTCAGAGACGTTCCCGCAGGCCACGAGCGCCGCCTCCATGGCCTTGGCTGTGCACTCCGACCGCGCCCGCTTGAGCTCAGTGTATGAGTACCGATCCATCACCTGGTCGTCGCTGCCGCCGTTTTGATTGAAAGCACGTTCAAAAAATTGTGTCAATGGAATTCTCGACAAGCGGAGGTGTCCAAGTGTCGCAAATGTCGAAATTGGCTTTTGCCATTTGCGGGAGGGATGATTTTGGCGCATCAAATTTCAAGTTTCGAACGGCCAACTCAAAAGTGAACGATTGGAAGCTACTCCGAATGGCAACCTCGGCAACGACCGCCGTCGCGACCTGCACGGCGCTTCTCGCCGATGCGCGCAAGGTAGGCACCGTCGTCTCCCATAGTCAACGCTTCGCGCGGACGGTCGTTCGAAGGCGGACGCGATGGCCTTGACGCAGCGGAGGGGGTGGCAGGTTGATGGGTCCTGACTACTTGGCCTTTAGGTGTGCATCCGCCTCGTCGACGTGAATGAGCACTTTGTCTGTCGACTCTGCAGTGGCTACTTGCGGGATGCCCAAAAGGTCAAGGAGTGTGCGCATACATGTGAGTGTTGGTGGTTCCCCACTTCTATATGACGATGAGCGTGACTGACTGCTTACTGGGGATGATTCCAACGGCGCAGTTTGCAATGGTTGCATCCGCTATTTCTTTTGGAGGGATAAGCGCCACAACCATTGCCCCGTGTGCAAAGTCAGTCTCGGCGTCAAGCCCTGGACCATGCTTGTGTGAGTGGGCCCATTGTGTCGACTGTCAGGAGTAGAATGCCATATTGAGCATACCTCTCGCGTTGTGGCGTGATAGGCCGGATCCAGCAATGCAGGGCCTTGCTGACAAGCTCCTCCCAACGTATAATGACAAGGAGAAAGTCGAAGGTTAGACGCGTTGGTGCTGGAAACCTTGCGCAGTTGCTGACGACAGGATATCAACTACGATCATCCTTGTCCGATGTTCACTCTAGAGAGGGAATTCTACGAACGCCTTGGTCTGAAACGCAAGCGGCAGAATGGGAAAGCAGCAAACGTCCCACGTTTACGCTCATCGCTTCCGAACCACACGCCATCACGCGACAGTGAGAACGTCCCCCCATCGAACGCTGAGTGTCCCAACATGAAAATCGCCTTTGAGATGCACCCACAGCGCAGGTTGGTTCAGTGTCGTAAACACTCGAGAATTGCTTGGAGCTAACTTGTTGTTGTTGGGCTGGGTTTGTAGTCCAGAAATGCCTTTGTTCCTCTACCTTGAGCGTTTGAAACAGCCTAGAATGAGCACAATGGCTGGAACCAGGGTGCGTTTTGCGTTCAGAGATGCAGAGAAACAACGATTTCTGACTTCCCCGGTACATCGTTTCATGCGCAGATCATGCGACTTCGCAAATTTATCGCAATGAAGCTCTACCTAGAAAAGCCAGACGAAGTCGAAATCCTGTGCAAGGGTGTGCCAGTTGGAGCTGAGTATTCGCTCGAATTTGTGCGCCGGACGATTTGGAGAGATTCTTCGTCGAAAATGATTTTGGAATACAGGAAGAACGTCGTGTGAGGCGTTTTGCTTCTGCCAATACCAGCATTGCAGAAATGGATATGCTTACTCCATGCAACGATGCCGACATGATTGGTGATATCAATGCGCAGCAGCAACACCACCAAACTGTTTGAGACAGAACAGAACGATCCACATCGCCATCTTGTGAACCGTGTTAAGTGACTCCGGGGCCACCTGAGACGAGATGGTCTGCCATCAAACAACCCACGACGCGTTTGAGTTTGGGCGGAATCGCCATGCTTGGCAGAATTCAAATTGCAATGCGAGTATATCAAGGTGTTACTACACTGTGGATAAATAAGTTCAAGATTCGTTTTGGTGTTGGGATTCCGATCTACATCGGTACAGTTTGTTTTCTCGTCAAACGTACATCACCGCCGAATCGTCTCCTTCGCCCTTTCCGGCCTCTCCATCGTGTCGGTGCTCACCAGATCTGGCGCTCTGTGCATCTTCATCGCTGCATGGACTCTGGATGTCGCTATTCGCACTTCGATATACTCGCTCGCGTGGATGGAGTCGATGCCACTGATCGTTCAAAATCGATCGTCTCTGATGGCTCTCGTATGCACGGGGGAGATGTGTAGCCGACGTGGTTTGACGTGGAGGAGTGTACTCGGACCGGGCGAACAGCGGTGGCAGGGGGGACTGTGTGTGGGCAGACGCGCTTGAGCTGGTGGCTTCGTTGACATGATTGTAATGTTCGTGCGAGTGATTCATGGAAGCGACAGTTCCACCATGTCTCGGTCGACCCGGCATGCCTGAGGTACCATTCCGCGGCGGCTGCGTCGATAATTCGAATCCGGCATTGCTAATTCCAGATCGAATACTGTTGCTCGCGTTCGCTTGTCGGTAAGAGGTCGCCGATGATCGAGGTTGTGGCCAGTCTGCGATAATGTGTCGAACCGAATGCTCATTGCGAGACTGGAAACGACTCATCAGCGTCCGTGCAGCCTCTACTGAGAGATCGGGGAGGTTGCGGAGTGCTGCGCGCTGTACGAGGTCCATGAGCTCGTCGAAAGTCATCAGAACACCCAACTCGGCTCGTGCGATCACAACGCGCACGATCCCTGCTTCGTCATCGGCGTTGAAGTAGCCATCAGTCGCTGGCGTCTGTTCACCCTGCGCCCGCTTCTTCACACGACGGTGCAGAGCTGCAAAGTGGACGCCATACATCTTGGCAGCAGCACGGAGGCTCATTCCCTGCTGCTCAACCGCGGCGATGGCCTTTTCCCACGTCTCAGCTGGAACCGTGTGGCTCAGTCGGTATGGTCGTTTTTCCGTCTCACCATTCTCGTAGCTACCACCGGAGCTGCTGCCAGTCGTCATGCCAGTGTCGTAGCTGCTGTTGCTGAGATGCGAGCTGACGTCCTCACGGTCATTTGCTCCGTTCTCTGTCCGAGGTGGTGGTGGCTGTTGGTGCTGTTGGCGGTCGTTGCGGTTGTCGCGATCTTGGTTTGGAGCGTCCGACTGGTCGTCATGGTGGAACGATGAGGATGATTGGGAGTACCCCGAGTAGTTGGACGCTGAGTCCTCCACGTCCTCCATGTCCTCGTCACGGGTCCCTAGCGGCGGATAGGCGTAGCTGTTGAGCTTGGAGAAACCATGGGCGCGCTTGAATTCGAGGATCCAACGGCTTGGGGGAAACTCGACGGGGATCACGCGTTTTCCCCCCTGGCTGGCGATAGCTCGGACGACGAAGCGGATGTCATCCGACGTGATGCGCTTCTCATGGAGAAACTGTTCACGGAGGACACCCAGGACCTCGGCCTCGTCGTCGGGCGTGAGGTACGCTCGGATGTCAAAGGTCTCGGGCAGGGAGGTCGCGTACCGACCACGAACTCGCCGGTGGAGGGACATGTGGTGGACGCCATAGAGCTGGGCGGCCTGGCGGAGGCTCATTTTCTGGACCTTGACGGCGTGGACGGCCTTGGCCCAGACCTCCTCGCTCACGGGACTCGAGCGGGGCATCGGGCGCAGGGGCAGGGGGTGCTGGCGGTCGTGGGCGTAGGGGGCTCGCGAGTGCGAGTGGTGGTGATGGTCGTCGTCGTCGTGACGGTTGGGATGGGAGGGATGATCTGGATCCCCGGGGCTCCCTATGGGCGTCGCGGGGACGACCGTCGGAGCCGGGGTCGGTCCCTGGGAGGTGGAGGCCTGCCTCCCGCTGCTGCTGCTGCTGCTGCTAGTTGTGGCCGCGGCAGCGGTTGTGGTCGTTGTCGTCGTTGTTGTTGCGTTGTCGACGACCGCAGTCGTGATTGCGGCCAGAGCAACGACGGTGGTGGTCGCCACGGTGCGGGGGGTGTCGGGTCGTCCACGCGTCGCCACGGTCGGCGCGGGAGGCGGCGGCGAGTTCAGCGGATCACGTCGCGATGTCGTCGTCGTTCGTCGGTCCCACCACGAACACCGGGCGGGGGATGCCTGTGGGGACGCGTCGCCCGAAGGCAGCGACGGCAATCGACAGAGATCGCGGAGGGAGGGTTGAGTGCAAGGCCAACAGTTGCCGATGGTCGGCGCCCGCTGGCTGGGTGCTGCGCGCTCCTGTTGTTGAGGAGCGCTGTTGGCGCAGAGGGGGCTGTATCGTTCAGCCCAAGGCTCGAGAGGAACAGGATAAACTACGAAATGGGACGACTTCAGGGTGGCGCACTGACCGGACCCCAAAGAAGGGCGACGAGACCGTGGTCAGCGCTCCATAGTGAACTCCATATCGGGGGGATGACCTCGCCGTCCCGCGGTCGCAGTTCTCCCCTGTCGCTCAAACAGTCGGACTCGCACGCCAACCGACAACGACCAACAACCACGAGCCGACTTGGGATCAACAGGCCAATGGGCAGCTGCCGTGATGAACGAAGAGCAACGGATTGGCCGATATTACGCCTATATACGATCTCCTCCATTTCAACTGCAATCGTTGCAGCAAACATGAATTGGAATTCCGTGGATGCGTCTTTGCGCACCCACGGAGGCGACGATGGTCATCGCGGCGAGAGACTACCATCTTCCGTCTTCAAAGAACGCCTGACTCAACAATCCCCAACAGCCTGTTGACAACAGGTCGCATCGAGCGCGTCCGATCTTGTCGTGCGACAGAAGCATTGTGTCATTTAGCATTTCAGAATCGATGTTCCAGAACAAGTTGCAGAATGCAACTCATCAAATCTGCATTTACAACTAGGGCTCGGTGTGGCTTGACGAAGCCGACAGAAGTCCAATACGTTTACCAAGTATTTCAGACAAGGATGGATGTGTCGCGTTCATTCGTTTGTAAGTAGGATCCGACATATTTTGTCACAATTTGGGATTTTTTACCTTTATGCTGCTGTGAAAATTGAAGCCGTCATCCTGGATAGATCCACAGGACGGTCCCAACACAGAAGACTTGCCCAATGGTGTTGTCAACATCGTCCGTGTTGGATAAACATGCATGCAGGCCTCTGGTCCACTGGGGGACACTCACACGCTCGCAGATCCCCATGCCAGCTAAATGGACGATGCTTGTTACGCTGGCTGGCGTTCGTTCACCAATAGAGCTTGTGACAGCATACAAAGTGGTGGTGGTGGTTGTCCATCGAGAGAGAGCGTGGTTGTCTCACAATCAGTTGTCGACAGAAGGTCGCCCGAACGCTCACTCGAAATATGCCCCAGGGATCTACAATTGACCAAATGGTCGTTCCCAACGGACGAAAATGCTCCTATGCTTGATCGAGTCGTCTCAGGCGGCGCGGTCCCGCATCATGGTGGTGACTCGCAGCCTGCGACAGCGGGGACGAACCGACAGCTAAGGTGGGCGCGGCTCCTTCAAGATGTCGTCGCCAATCCCTCCGCCCTCGGCATCACCGCCGCTCTTTCTCCCGGTCGCTGATGCTCGTGATCGATTGGCGCCGATCGTCGTCCGCCCCGACGGTGGGCGGAATTTCCCGACGACGGCGCCCTCACCGCTTCTCGCTGTACAGCGGCAGCGACCAGGTCCGACTTTGGCGCGGTGCCGCATTGCGGCGGAGTCGTCCTCTGGTGTGATCCTGACTCGTGCATGGAATAGGCAGTCGCGAGGAGTCTGCGGATCATCTCGAGGGGGCAACGATCGACAAGAAGCGTCGATGGTGCTCCGGGACGCATGCCATCGCCGATCTCGCGCATTTCCCTCCCCTCGACGCAGCGTCCCGCCGCGGCGACCGCGCGAAAAGCCGCACGCAGGGCAAATCGTCGATTGGCCGGCCAGCCGCATTGCCTGAGCACCTCCTCGCCAACGCCCGCCGCATTTACGGCCACAAGCGCTCGACGGGGCGCTCGTCGATCCGAGCGACGCCATCCCGGGGCCTGGATCCCCTACAGCGCATTCAAGAGGAAAGGGCGCGACTGGAGAAACAGGGAACTGCCTTGACTCTCGCTATGGAGGTACGTGAAGGACCGGACGGACCCTCGTCGGTGTTCATCTTTTTCTTAACTTGACTCTGCACAGGCCAAGCTCGATCGAGTGGGTGGAAAGATTCCACTTCAGTTTCTTCTCGATCACCAGCACCATGCGGTCGCGGAGCGTGTTGTGCTCAACACAACGTGTACGATCCTCCACCGGCACCACCGGCGCCTCCAGTATGCCGCTCTCCAGCGCTGGAAACATCGAACGCTGATGCTCCGAATTCTTGAGGAGCAGGCTCAGCAGGAGTTTGTTAACCGCCAGACCAATCTCGCCCACGCGTGTGCCATTATCCAGGAGAAAGTTATGGCTAGGGTCCGGAAATCGTTGCGTCAATGGTACACGAACGCCCTGCTGCTCCGTGTCCTCGAGCAATATCGAGCCGCATGTCCCATCCAGCGATCCTGGCGACGTTTCAGTCGGCGGAGACGATTACAGAAGATGGCTATGGAATACAGAACGCTCATGCGCCACCAGTGCGCAGTCCGCATCCAAAGCCAGGCCCGGCGTTACCTTGCGAAGCAAACTGTGGCATCACTTGTTTTCGAGCACAGACGCCACCACGCGGCAGTAAGGATCCAGAAATGCTATCGAAATCACGTCGTACGCCAACTTGCCCACAGACAATTAAGGCACCTCGCTACAATCGTTATCCAACGTTATTGGCGGGGTCACCGTGGACGAAAACGAGTCGAATGGCGGCGACAGTCGTGTAGACGTGTAGTTGATCAAACGATTCGCTTTGTGTGGATCCCACTTGCAGAGCAGAATGCTCGGATGAAGTGCCTGAAGTCGATCCGACTACAACGGTGGTGGAGAATTCTCAAAAACGAAGAACTTGTTAATGCTGGGCTCAGGAGGTCTTGGATGCGTCGACACTTCTTCCCTGCAACCAAAATTCAGCTCGCCTGGAAAGCATTCCGTGGTGAAGTCATGGAACAGATCGTTTACGTATTGACACTGAGAGTGACGATGATCCATCTTACTGCAGTTCGACGGATTCAAACAAGTTACCGGAGATTCAAATGGCGTCAACAAGACAGGTCATCACACGTGATCTTGCGACTATTGCGAGAGTATGATGCAAAGCGACGAATGAAGGATCGTGTTTTGACATGGCTCACCAGCTGGCAGCGCTTGAACTTAACTCCCTGGATTAGGATGGTGTCGAGCTCATCGAAGTGGTCGAGTACATTGCACAATCACGACGATCACATTCACGAATTTCAGTCTGTTCAAGCTGATGGCGCTCGTCGCTTGCAAGTAACACGCGCTTTGAATTTTGTGATCCAGCTCAAGCAATTCGAGCAGGCATATGTAACTTCACGAGCCAATGAAATCAAAAAAGCGTGGAGACGACACTCTATTCGCGTATTGATTGCTCGTCTCAAGGCTGCTACCATACTGCTGCAGCGAGCGCTGCCCTTCTTATTCCGATGCTACACAATGCGGAATCGTCGACGGCGTGTCCTTGGCAGATGGAAGCGCACTCGATTCATGGTTCTGAGAGGTTGCTTTGATCACTGGAAGCATCGGCATCTAATGTTGGTCGAATCACGTGGACTCATTGCATCAAACGAGAAAATAAGACGAGCCAAGTGGTTTCGACACCACAAATTGAGGAAAGCTATTGTCGTTCACTGGATCAAGTTTGTGGAGAATAATCGACTACATCGCCGAAAGCATGCCCTAGCCGACCAATTTTCACGTCGAACAACTCTGAAGCGCTTTTGGACTGCTTGGATCGTGGAGGCTTTGCCACTTCTCGCATGTTCGAACTGTCTTAATGCCGCTACATTGCAAATCATTGTCTGCGCTCGTTGGAAGACGTATTGCGATGCGCGTAAGGGCGATAAAAAAGCAAGCGCACACTACAACAACGTTCTTCTAAGGAAGCTCATGCAAGTGTGGCGCCTCGACATGTTAAACTTCCAACAGCAGATGACAGATGCAAGCATATGTGGCGATCGCCTCCAATTAAGGGCTGCGTTCTCATCTTACCGAACCTACGTCTCGTGGATGAAATTGAGTAAGTGTAGTGAATTGTGGTGAATACTCGCATTGGAGATCACTGACATTCGCATTACACAGTGGATGTGCATTCTAAGAGAAAGCGCAAACAATACGCAGTGCGAGAGTGGGTGCAAAAGGTGTGCCTGAGGCATCAAAGTGCTACGTGGCAGCAAAAGGCAGTCAAATTTCAGCGGGACAAATCAATTCGCATGTACTGGGATCGGTGGATTCTGTATTTTCGTCACCAGAAGAAACAACTGATTGCAATGAAGAGTGCAATAGCGTTTTATCACACTCAACGGCTCAAACGATTGATAAGCGCGTGGTCGTCAGTTTTGGTGCCGATATGGAAGGATGACCGTTTCATCAAGGATATTGCGATCCGCTTCTATGACCGTAGGTTGAAAGAATTTTGCTTCCGTGCTTTTAGGTTGTTCTGGGCTTTGACAGCTGGTGCGAAACGTGTCGCCATGGCTTCCAGAATTCAGCGTGCATTTCGGTCCAAACGGGCTCGCACCAAACTGTTCATCATGAGGATGAAGATTACGTACGAGTTGGAAGCAAGGTTTTCGATGGGTGTTGATGTGAAGGATTTTACTATGGATTCGATTGCTGAGGCAACGAAGAGACATGAGTGGGTCTTTGTTCTTGTCAGCTTTCCATGGTGTCCGCTTCCAAAGGAAATGAAGGATGCCTTTGCAAAGGCAGCGACAACGTGGTCGTATTTGAGGCACGACAAGACCATTGCGTTTGGCATGGCGTCGGCTACGGATATGATCAACTTCTGTCCCAGTCTTGGCATATCCTCGACGACGGGCCCACTCGATCCCATCAGCTTTCTGAGTTTTCTAGGATTAACACCAGCATGCATCCCCGCAATCGTTGGCGTGTGGCAGGGCCGTGGCCCTGCAGTTGATCAAACATCCCTCGCCTCCTTTCTCCCAGGGCAGTGCCTAATTCAACTTAAACGTCGATTCTTGGCGGTTTGCACGGCAGATCATTGTCGATCCATTGTGTTACCAATGCAACCACTAGAGTCCGCCAAGCGCAACTCGACATCGTCCATTGTGCATTGGGTGGAATCGCAAAAGAAATATGCCCGCGAAGCAACAGCTGTTGATATTCAATCGATCATTCGCGGCTTCCTGTCTAGGCGGCATGTGAAGCGATTGCGAGTCCTGAAGCGTGAAAAACAGGCACAACGAATTCGAGACTGGGTAGGTCGGTTGAAAGAAAAGTGGCTCAACCACAGGGCATACTCCGCTGCTGTTAAGATTCAGAAGTGGGTTCGTCAAGTCCACGTCCGACGTGAATTCTGGTCAAACCTACGAAAAGAGATGCATTATCATCGCGATGCTGCGACGCGTCTCCAGCGATTCTTGCGAAAATATTTTGTTCGAAGAAGAATGCTTATGGCCCTTGTTGCATTGTTGGCGACGCCGATACGCTACCCGAATGCCCCACTGTGCGAAGAATGCATCATATCAACAAATGATGCACGTATTCCTGCTCTCGCGCAGCTGTATTGTCGGAAATGCACAGAGGTATTTTGTGTGAACTGTTTCGTATCGTATCACCAAGGAGGGAAAAGGCTCGAGCATCATGCTGATTCGATCGATGTTACTGTGTATACCACCCCAAATGCACTCATGTGTGGTGATTGTCAAGTCCGAAGGGCCACCAAGATTTGTTCAACTTGCAAACCTGGCGATGGATTGCTGCTATGTGTCACATGCTTCGAATTCCGACACTCGCCACTATTTGCACGTACGTTGCACTGTGGCCAAACAACTCGACGAAAGCCATGGTGGGAATCAAGTGAGTTTTTGTTGCACCAATGGGAGAGATTGGATCCTACAGATGCAACATTGCCTCTGTCGATTCGGCTTACTGCCACTGAAGTCTTACGAAAGAACGGGTGGAAGTGTCTGAGTGATCTTTTGGTGGAAAAGCAACTTGAAAACGATCGTGAAGCCCGTGAAAATGATCGCCAGCAAAACATCCTAGCCTTACGATATCAAAACGAGGCAATCCTTCGTGACGCTTTCGACAAGTATGATGCAGACAAATCAGGATCGATTGATCGCACAGAATTTAAGCGAATGTTCAGAGAGGAATTATGTCAACCGCTCACAGATGTGCAAGCAGATAGGGCAATGAAGTCGATGGACAAATCCGGAAATGGGCAAATCGAATTCGACGAACTTCTTGCGTGGTTCACTGAGGATCTCTTGGAGAGAAGCCGAAACCCAACAAATAATGAGTCTGAATTTGCATCCTTGGTGCTTCTCAAGGAAGCACTCAAGGCAAAGCGAAAAATGCGTCGTTACAAAGAAAAACTAAACGAAATTTTGCCGCCAGTTTCGAAGCTCCTGGTGAAAAGTGCCAGTGAAAGCAGCGAATCCAATGAGAAAAACCACAAGGTTTTTGTGCCTGGGTTTCCCAGCATAGAATGTCTCCAACGCCACGACTATGCGCGCAAACGTCGCGTTTTCTTTCGATTTCTTCACGAAATATGCAATCTCGACTGGATATTTGACGACGAGGACAAGATTCCTGTCTCACAAGCGATGGAGATGTTCGATCAACTATTCCTTCCACGTTGGAATTTCGGTCTACTGACCTATGATTTTTATTTTGACGAAGAGCTATTTCAATTTGAAGGCGAACAATGGGAGCGGAAATGGAATTCTTCACAAAAGCGCTACTTCTATCATACAACCAGAACAAAGAAGCGAGTTGTTGGTGAAGACCCTGTCGCTCGCCACGGAAAGCTTCCGAAAAGACGAAAACGAGGCAAGCATCACCCTTCTGAAGAGGCTCAACATGAAATCGAGGACATTGTGGAAATCGTGGAAGCTATTGATCCTCGACGGCGACAAATGCTAGAACAAAGTGCACGGGAGGCATTTGCAAGAGCAGATTCAGATGGGTCGGGCTACATCGACAGTGACGAATTCTATCGGATGCTTAACTCGGAACTATGCGAGCCTGTTTCAAAAGCGAAAGCCAAAGATGTGATGAAACAGCTTGATGCTGATGGGAGTGGGAAGATCGATTTCCATGAATTTTTTCAGTGGTATGCGACTGAGAAGTGTCAGGATATCCCCCTTACTCCCCAACTCGAGCGTGCCCGGGCACTCTTACGGACAAAAAAGCGAGCAAAAGCGAAGGTGACCGCTGCTTTGAATGCGGGGGTCTCTACTGGTACAACGTTCAAGGAGATAATCGATCGAAGGCTGAAGGAGCAACAGCTTGCGCGAGATTGCAAGGGAGCACCGCCTGAGTTGATTCAACTGTTACTTGAAGGATTTGAAAAGGGGCTCGCTGAAAAGGCCCTTCAGCTCCATAATCAAGACGTCGATTTTGCTCGCAAGTGGCTCCGTGACAAAATTGAAGCTGATAAACAGGAGCGCGAGGAGGTTGCGCGAATTCGATTTGAGCACAGGCAACAGCGGCAGAAAGACGCGAAGTTGCGCGCTGAAAAACGCCGTCAGAAGTTGTCGGCATTCCGAAAGCAGGTCAAATTGGTCCTTATTGGTCCAAGCAAGAAGGAAGCTCACGCCGCTCGCCTCCACCAAGCCCTCACGAACTTGGATCGCGAAATCCTCATGGTTGAGAGCCAACTGAACCAGAAGAGCGCCAAACGCCACTCCTAAATCTCTCGTGCCAATCCAGTTTCGTAAAAACCTAAATTACTTGGGTGATTTTGTAACTTGTAACACAATTGAACCATCCAATCCAATCCATCATCATTGATCGAGCGAGACGACAGCAGCAGCAGCCGAAGCAGCCACCATGGGCCCCAAGACTGGCCCCCGCGACCTCCTTGCGGGCGATGGCAACGCCGTCGAGATCATGACGGCGGTGCATGGAATCTACACGAACCCGGACGAGGGCCTGTCCGCGCTCGCGCGAAGCGTGGGGCTGGCGATCCACCCCCCGCGTCGTAAGGTCAACGTCCTCGTCATTGGCAACCACAGCGCCGGCAAGTCGTCCTTCATCAACTGGTACATTGACGACCACGTCCAGCGAACGGGCGTGGCCATCGAGACCCAGGGCTTCACGGTCATCACCAGCGGGAACAAGCGGACCCTCGCGCCGATCAAGGGCGAGTCGACGATCATGCTCTACCCGCACCTCGAGCCCCTCAAGACGCGGTTTGGCAAGCCCCTGCTTGAAAACCTGACCACCTGCGTGAGCACCTCGACCGCTCGGGACTTTCCCATGGTATGGGAGCCATTCGCTACGAATTGCAGTGCTGTTGGTCAATCTCGCTGAGTGACGTGCGTTGGCGTGTGCAGGTCGACTTCATCGACTCACCAGGTCTCGTCGACGGAGATATTTCGTACCCGTTCGACGTGAACGAGGCGATCGTACAGTTTGCCGACAGTGCCGATCTCATCTTTGTGTTTATGGACCCGATGGGCCAGGCACTGTGCTCCCGGACGATGGCCGTGGTCAAGCTCCTGAACCAGCGGCACTTTGACAAGATGAAGTACTACCTTACGAAGGCAGATACAGTGCAGAACCCCAAGGAGCTCATGAAACTCATGGTTCAGATTACACAAAACATCAAAGAGCACATCCAGAACCAACATGGTCTCGAGATACCCGCGATCTGGCTCCCCGATGGCAACGAGGCCTTGCGACCAGCAACTCGTGACCTGAAGGAGGATGTGAATCAGATTCAAGACGTGTGTGCGGCGATTGAAAAGGCAATCCACCAAAAAGTACAGGATAATCTGAGCCAAGTCGAAACCGATTGCGAGGCCGTCATTGAGAAGACCCAGGAACTTTTGGCCACTAATGAACGCGAGATTGCAGCCAAGAAGTCCCGTGAGCTCGTCGGCGTTTTTTTCTCGGTCTGCGCCTGGTCGATTCCAGTTGTAACCTTCCTCACGCTTGTCGTATGTGGTTCATTGACGTGGCGAAGTTTGGAATGGCGGCAACTGATGTAATTTTGTGAACAGGGGGAGTTTGAGCAGCACCAGCCAGAGGCAATTCTCCAGGCTGATCTTGTGATGTCTTTCGTTCGAACACTGTACGAAGGCATTCGACCGATTATGTTCAGTGACGAACGCCTCAGTACGTTGGTTCATCACCCTTCAGAAGTCGTGCGCCTGCTGAGCTGTTGTTGGTGTTGTTCTAGGCGTTATGTCTTTCGTTAAGTTTTTTGCCGGCTCAATGGTTCTCTTCCTCATCCTCAACAGCATATCTAAGGCACGATATCCTCCCGCATCGCGATGGGTAGATGGTCTCATCCACTCATCTTCGTATTCCACACAGTTCACGCACTCCCGGGCGAAGAAGTTTATTCCTCAAAAGCGCGAAGTTATCGCAAAATGGAGGTAACGTCCGACACTTCCCTGTGTTCGTTTTCCGCGACGTCTCACGTTCGATGCGGTGTGTGCTGTTGTCAACCCAAGGTGCCACGACCAAATCATCCGCAAGATCGTCAGTCGCAGACAAGGTAACGCCCGGCGACTGCAATGTGCAATAACCGTTGTGTGATGACAACTCGGCTTTTCTACTTGCTGCAGCACTCTTTCTCGACTATGTGCGGACATACACGCTCGTCGAGGACGTCGTCCCCACGCCAGCATCCCCGTGAAGCCATTGCGAGATTCACCATGTGCAAGGTAGAAGAAGATGGGAATCATTCATTGTCCATTTTTCAGCAGTGCCATCATCCGAACCTCAATCGACATTGCTTTGGAGATCTGTATCCATCTCAATAAATTACCAATCCGATTTGTTCCAACATGGTGATTGGCACAAAATTCCACCTTACGGAAATCCCATCATTATCATCGAGTGGAATGATGGTCAGGCTGTCAACAGCATCCTCTCCACCTTCGAGAACATTCGACCCATCTCGTCACATACAACCACCAAGTCAAACGTGAACTAGGTTGCCAGCCAAAACAGACAACATCACTCTGCCCCTACCCTCGATGCCTTCTCCATACGAGACCTCCAACAAGTCAAAACCCCTTCGGACATGGACATTTCCTCCAATCACCTCGCTCCACGGGCACATGGTTTCGATTTGTCTCGAAGGTCACACACACACACACAAGGGGCCTACCAAATCCCAGTCGAGCTACCCTTTGTGTGGCTCTCGGTCGAGGAAATCTTTCCTCCCCGAGCCGTTCGGGCTCGAATCGACCCACTTCGCAATTTGCCCCCCAAGCAAGACAAGCAAGGAAACCCAAGCAAGCAATCAACCATGGCTCAGGCGGTCTCGGGACAGTCGGTCGGTATCGATCTCGGTACCACGTACTCGTGCGTCGGTGTCTGGCAGAACGACCGTGTGGAGATTATCGCCAACGACCAGGGTAACCGCACGACGCCGTCGTACGTTGCCTTCACGGACAGCGAGCGCCTCATCGGTGATGCCGCCAAGAACCAGGTCGCCATGAACGCCCACAACACGGTCTTCGACGCCAAGCGTCTTATTGGCCGCAAGTTCTCGGACCCGATTGTCCAGGCGGATATCAAGCACTGGCCCTTCACCGTGTCGCCCGGTGTTGGTGACAAGCCCCAGATTACCGTCCAGTTCAAGGGCGAGTCGAAGACGTTCCAGCCCGAGGAGATTTCGTCGATGGTCCTCATCAAGATGCGTGAGGTCGCGGAGGCCTTCATCGGCAAGGAGGTCAAGAACGCCGTCATCACGGTCCCGGCCTACTTCAACGACTCGCAGCGTCAGGCCACCAAGGATGCCGGTGCCATTGCTGGCCTCAACGTGCTCCGTATCATTAACGAGCCGACGGCTGCCGCTATTGCCTATGGCCTCGACAAGAAGGGTGGCGAGCGCAACGTCTTGATCTTCGATCTCGGTGGCGGTACCTTCGATGTGTCGCTTTTGAGCATCGAGGAGGGCATTTTCGAGGTCAAGGCCACCGCTGGTGACACTCACTTGGGTGGTGAGGATTTCGACAACCGCCTCGTCGACCACTTCGTCGCCGAGTTCAAGCGCAAGCACCGCAAGGACTTGACCTCGAACCAGCGTGCTCTTCGTCGTCTCCGCACTGCTTGCGAGCGCGCTAAGCGTACGCTTTCGTCGTCGGCTCAGGCCTACATCGAGATTGACTCGCTCTTCGATGGCGTCGACTTCAACTCGACCATCACTCGTGCCCGTTTCGAGGACATGTGCGGCGACTACTTCCGCAAGACCATGGAGCCTGTTGAGAAGGTTCTCCGTGACGCCAAGCTCTCGAAGAGCCAGGTGCACGAGGTTGTCCTTGTCGGTGGCTCGACCCGTATCCCTAAGGTGCAGCAGCTCCTCTCGGACTTCTTCAACGGCAAGGAGCCCTGCAAGTCGATCAACCCCGATGAGGCTGTTGCCTTCGGTGCCACTGTCCAGGCTGCCATCTTGAGTGGCAACGACCAGTCGGAGAAGCTCCAGGACTTGCTCTTGTTGGATGTCACTCCGCTTTCGCTCGGTCTTGAGACTGCTGGTGGTGTGATGACCACGTTGATTCCCCGCAACACCACTGTCCCGACGAAGAAGACCCAGACGTTCTCGACCTACGCTGATAACCAGCCTGGTGTCTTGATCCAGGTCTTCGAGGGCGAGCGCTCGATGACTCGTGACAACAACTTGCTTGGCAAGTTCAACCTTGATGGTATCCCGCCGATGCCTCGTGGTGTGCCGCAGATTGATGTCACCTTCGACATTGATGCCAACGGTATCTTGAACGTCTCGGCTGTCGAGAAGTCGACTGGCAAGGAGAACAAGATTACCATCACCAACGACAAGGGCCGTCTTTCGCAGGCTGATATCGACCGCATGGTTGCCGAGGCCGAGAAGTACAAGGCTGAGGATGAGGCCAACAAGGTTCGCATTGAGGCCAAGAACGGGTTGGAGAACTATGCCTACAACCTCCGCAACACGCTCAACGACGAGAAGTTGAAGAGCCAGATTCCGGATGCCGACCGTCAGGCCATCGATGACAAGGTCACTGAGGTGATTAACTGGCTCGATGCCCACCAGTCGTCGGAGAAGGAGGAGTACGAGGCGAAGCAGAAGGAGCTTGAGGGTATTGCCAACCCCATCCTCCAGAAGATGTACGCTTCGGCCGGTGCTGCCGGTGGCATGCCGGGTGGTATGCCTGGTGCCGCTCCTGGCGCTGGTCCTGCCCCATCGGCGGGTGGCGACCAGGGCCCGAAGATCGAGGAGGTCGACTAAGCTCGCTCCCATTCCCTTGATCGGATTAAGTTTTGTGCGGTTGAGTTGTCGTAGAGAATGAATACACTCGTGCAGCCTTCAATCCTCATAGAAACTTGTCTGTTGCCTTTGGCCGTTTGCATTGGAGACGACCAGTGTTCGCCCATGGACCTGAACGAATCTATCACATCACCAAAACACAAGCCGTGAAGTTTCCAGATTTACTGAAAATTTGCAAAAGGAAATATCTTTTTTTCCAAAAGACGTTAGAATTTCCACAATCTGTGCCTGAGCCTGATTTTCGCACTTAACCGGGTACCTTACATTGAAACACACAAAGGTCGACAGAAAGCGTCGCCAACAAGCAGCCATCGTCACCCAGAGCCTTGCTCGATCGACCGCGTCCTCATCTCCCGCACGCGGTCTTTTCCACTCTAGCGCGATCATCATGTCTGCGCGCACATCTCGTGGGGGTGGTGGTGGTAGCGCGAGCGGCGACCCCTTCTACGTGTACAAAGAGTACGGCTCGCGATCTCATACCGTCGTACCGTCATCGACAGCGAGGCGCCTGATGTCAATGGGCTCATTGCGGATGATTACAGTGAACTAGAGAGCAAGGTGTCGGCCGTGCATCAGAAATACGCCAAGTGGAAGACGCTCTACGAGGCCAAGGACTCAGCGATCAGCAAGGATCTCCCGCGAATGACGAGGGGTATGAGGCTTAACTGTAGTGATAAGTGCGCATCAAAGTTGACGATGCACCGCTCTTCTGCTTGGCTATCAGAGATCGCAACGGCCGTATCTGGCGCGGAGAACTCGCTCAAGTTCCTCGAGCAGACGATCGTAATGGTCGAGGCGAACAGATCCAAATTCGAGCACATTGACTCGGTATGCGGTTTGCGTTGTGATGCATATATGGGTCCGTGGTGGGTCGTGTGACTGTGTTGGCCATGTGCAGGGCGAAATCGCCAGCCGCAAAGCCTTTGTCTCGACCACAAGGATGGTACGTCTAGTGGCCCAGCCCGTAGTCGAACATAGCCACGAAGGCGCACATCGTGATGAACGTTTCGCCTTCGACAGGAACTGCTGGCTGTCTCCAGTGAGATTTCATCCGAGGCTGTCAAATCGCGCGTCCGGACAGAAGAACAAAAGGTGCTGTAGTTTGGACGTGATGCGTGTTTCGTGTCTTGCACACTGACTGAAGCTGTGACTCTATTCAGGCGCTAAAGCCTCTCGCATCCTCACCTTTGTCAGGGCGAAATTTGAACGACAATGACCGCTTCCTTGCTGATGAAAGCGGCCGACAAAAGGTGATGATTCGACCGTGAGACTGGTGGGAGGTGGAGCTGTGTCTCAGCTGAATCGTTTCCGTCACCAGCAAATAATGCATGAGCAAGATCA
>JAADYI010000406.1:0-18504 GCA_023338185.1 Lagenidium sp. CBS 127285
CGTAGCGAGCGGCTTGGTCACGATGAGGGGAATTGCCGAGTGGGGCCCAGGCGACGTTCAAGGCGGCACCGACGATAAAACCAACGCCACCACCTTCGCTGGCATCGACGTGAAGAAAAGATCAGAGCTTGGGACGCTTTGGTCTGGGGGACGAGGGGGTGTGCGCAAATGGCGAGAGGGGATTGGCCGAAACCCCGTGCGACGTTGAGTTGCGCACTTCCACGCACAGACGTCACCGCCTTGGATCGGCATCGGAGTGGGGACGACCAGCCCTAGCCCCTTGAAGTCAAGTCTCCAATTGTGTTTGGGCAACCATACAATCTTTACATTTCACGGTGTTGTTGATGCCATGATTATCCACAATACAACGTGCATTGAATCCCAAACGTACCATAAAACGAAATATTACCATATGTCGACTAGGCGTATTTTGAAAATTCTAAGACGCAGATGGTCGCCACGGCGTCAACGTCATGGGAGGCGACTTGGATGGATTCATGTTGAAGCCGATGGTCGAAGGCACCACGTGAAAAAGGTTTCACGGCAGCATTCGAAAAGATGCAGACGTCGATGCTTCAGCTTTTGGACTGAACAAATCCCTCAAACACGCTCGTTTCCCAGTTCGGGGTGCGAGAACACGAGTCTTGGGTGAAAGGCTTCCATCACTCCAGCCGATGCATTTCATTGTGGTCGTCAACTGGTTTGCTGTGCCTTCTCAAGCTCTACTGCCCTTGTCAAGCTCCATCGCAATTCCAGCCATGTTTGTCTTACTGTGGCGAAGTACAGTACAGACTCGTCGACTGCCAAGTTGTACCTTGTTCAATGGCACATGGTACCCCATTTTGTACCAGTAGAGTACTTGTACCGATGTACCGTTTTTTGGGAACTTTGCTGACTTCTGCCCCTTCATACACTTACCCACGGCGCTGATTGGCGGGCTGTTCTTAGTCTGAACCTGCTGAGCCCCTTGAACCGGGCGAAGGCAAACGTACAAGGGGTCAAGTTGAGGGCGATTGGCAGGAGCGGCCATCGTTCTCGTCGCCGTCGTCGTCAGCTCGTCCACGGCCACACCGAACGCATTTTGAGGCCGCTGACTCGGTCATCTCACGTGGCGGCACGTACCCATCTCAGCACGCGCCATGGCCCTCAACCGCCCATCGGTCGCGTCCCACCGCCGCGTCATCGAGGTCTACCGACTCCCGCTGCGCGATACGATCAATGAGGGAGGTGGTAGCGACGACGAGGCCCACGTGGGTCCTCGCCTTGTGGGGAGCCATGACGGCAGCGGCTCCATGCAAACCCACGGTGCACCCGCAGCCACGAGCTCCCAATCGATCGCCGACGACAGGGAGGTCACCACGGCAACGCCCACAATCCCCCGGCCTACTCTCGACGATGCATCCGCACAGCTGCACCCACCGCCTCCGCCACCGGCACCAGCTCCGGTCGTTCGCCCGGCCAAGGCTGAATCGAGCCGGCACGTGGTCCTGGTCACGCGTCCGAGCCAGAGGTAACGAAACGAACCGCCCCTGAATCCCCGTCCCACATTGCGTGGCCAACTGATTGGTCTCCGTGCGCTCACTTGGCAGGGAGCTCGAGCAATGGACCGAGCGGGCCACGAGCACGATGGTCCGGTCCGCTGGCGGGAGTGTCCGTCTCGTCACCTCAACACAGCAGAGCAAGCGATGGGTGCTCCAGTATAAGCCGATCGTGAGCCATTCGGGCTGGCTCATCAAACGCGGGCACAGCATTCGCAACTTCAAACGGCGGCTGTTTTGCATCATCGATCACGAGCTGGTCTACCACGACAGTCACGACGCCACCGAGGTCCGGGGTCGCATCGATCTCCGTAAGAAGACCACCGTCGAGTGCCTCCTGCACAGTGGATTTCGGCTCAGTCAAGGATCCTATCAGATCATCCTCTACGCCATTGACACGACCGATCGTGACGTCTGGATCCGCAAACTTCAAGATCAGGGTGTCGAGCTCTTGCCGGCGTCGGCGAAGACCGCCAAGCTCATGGAGCAGCAGACAAACAGCGCCGAGAAGAATCCTATTATCTTTTCTGGTTGGCTCTGTAAACGTGGGCAGATGGTCAAAAGCACTAAACGACGATGGTTTGAGCTCTCCTACACGACCCTGACGTACTACTCCCATCCCCAAGGAGGGACGAAAAAGGGCTCTCTTGACATAACCAACGCCGAGATTTCCCATGTCGACACACTCAAGACCGGCGAGCGCTTTAGTTTCGTCGTTCGCACACCAAGTCGGGAACTCGTTCTCCACGCCGACAGTCAAGAAGAACGATCCCTCTGGGTCGCGTCCTTGGGCTCAGTCGTGGAGAGCAGCCATCCGTACTCGGAGTTTAGTGAGTCGTTTTCACTCATGAACGTTTCCGAGATTGGGCGCAAGTGCTCGTGCACATCGAACATTGACGAGGAGATGAGCGGTGTTCACAGCGGTGCCTCCCTCGATGGATGCTGTCGGCGATGCATGTCGTCGTTTATCTCAAAGACAGAAGATGCATTGGTCGATGTCACCCGCGAAGTGCAGCTGATCTTGGCATCACCATACTCTCCAGAGGGGAGTACCACGGCCGCGTTCCTGAAGGAACACACGGGCAAGGCCATCGATAACGGTGCTTTGCGGCAATTCATGTCTGGTTTAGCAGACTACATGGTGGACACGCGCCTGAATGAGCTCCGTGTACTGGGTGGGCGCACAAATGCCGCGATGTCTCCCGACTCCAACCCCAGCAGCGATGCTCTCGGCGACTCGTCAGAATTCACTGAGCAGATCCTCGCTGTTATCTACGAGCAAATCGAGGAGCGCGTTTTCTTCCCGCTGTACCGGACCGTTCACGACAATGTCAAGACGCAAACAAGGGCAGACTCGAAGCTTCTTCGAGGCAAAATCGAGGTATTGCGGTCGAAGGCGCAGTCCTTCTTTGGAATTGGCCCTGAGAGTACGTCGCCATCGGGCTGGCAATCTGCATGCGCGAAGTTGAAAGAGGTTGACGAGGTCAGCTTGCCGTACATGAAGCGAAATCAGCTGGTCGCCGCATGCAAAGAGATCTATGCCGTGTTTCATCAAGAGCATCCGACAAATTCGCCGATGAACGCCGATGAGTTCATCCCCGCGTTCATTTACGTCCTCGTCCAGTCCAAACTCACCGATCCGGTGCTCTTCAAGGAAATGCTCACTTTTTTCGATCTCGGTGGGACCCAAGGGGAGGCCGCGTATTTTGTGACGTGCCTCGAAATCGCACTCGAGTACATTCGGAGTCTGCTCATCGCCTGTACGGTCGTCTTGGATGCAACCCAGAAGCTCGGCATCGAGTTTGCCCGAGATCCCGATCGGGAAGTCATTTATGTCCACCGACTGGTGGTCGACGGGCAGGCCGAAAAGAGCAATGCGGTGAGGATCGGGGACGTGCTCGTGGCGATCAATGGCCTTCTCGTCTACGAGATGGAGCTCGCCGAGATCACCAAGATGGTGGTGGGCATTGAAGGCGATGTCGAATTGTGCTTCTTGTCCATGGCCGAGTATGAGCAGCGCTACGGCTGCGCCAAGCGGCTTAGCGACGTGGCGGACGATGAAATGATGGACGAAGCCGATGCCATCGACGTTGGCGAGCCCATAGGCATCAGGGGTGACCCTGTCGCCATCGAGTAGCAGTAAAAAAAAAACTACTTAGCTGGTCTCGTCATTTACTGTGCAATACACGACATGTCATGTCCTCGTCTTCAATGTGGGCTCGGCCCGCACACACGTCACAGATTCCTGAATCGTTTCGCCCCGTTTGGTCTGTGGTGCCTTTGGGCGGTGCTGTGCCTCAATGCATCACACTGTGATTCACAGCTGCTGGCTCTTCAGCTCTCTGTCATTGCGCCAAACACACCTGAGCGACTCAATCGATTCTTGCTCATGAGCTCGCAATCCCCGGCCCCAGAGGGCATGGACTTTGAGCGGGCGCGGAGCTTTTGGGCATCGCGGGCGGCGCGGTCCCGGAGCGACGCCCCGCTCCCGGTGCCATCGCGCCTCCGTGGCAATGACGACGATGGCGAGGCCGAACCACAGCAGAACGCCCGTCACTCGCTCGCGGGGGACCCGCGGGCCGCGCAGCCACAGACCCCCAGCACGTCATACCCCGAGGACGACACCCACGGGCCATCGTCGAACACGACGACCACCACCGCCGCCAGCATCGAGCGGATGACCAGCATGTTCAAGACCCGGCTCTTCGGGGGAAGCGACAAGAACCTCGAGACCAAACGCACGGATCGCCCCATTGCCGAGTCCTTGACGTCGATCCAGCTCCCGGATATGAGCTCGTGGAAGGAGAAGATGCGGAGCTACAGCAAGGCCCCACCCAAGGTGAGCTTGTCACTGGACAAAATCTCGACCCAGCTCAAGACCACCCTCAACACCGCCGTGGCAGCGGCGGCATCGGACACTGAAAAGGCCAAGGCCGGACTCGCTGCGGCGAGAAACAATCGCCATCGACCGACGAAGCGCAACGTGCGATCACCGGCCACACCGGCGCTGGATGACGCCGTGGTGGAGCCCGAACTGGCGAGTCCCTTTGGCGAATTGATTGTTGTCGAGGTTCTGGCGGCCAGGGACCTCGCTGCTGGAGACTTGTTTCAAGGCGAGAGTGACCCATACGTCGTTGTCCGATTCCGCGATTGGGATCGACAAACGAACATGGTCAAGAGCACCAAGAACCCGGTCTACAATGAACGCTTTGTGTTTTGGGTGCCCTCGTCCGCGGGAATCAAGGAGGAGACCGTCACTGTGGTCGTGATGAACCGGAACCTCGTCATGACCGATGAACACCTCGGTGAAGTCCACATCGTATTGGACGTGCCACCCAACGAGGCCTATGACGAGTGGTACCCGCTGATCAAGGAGACCGGCGAGCAGCAGGGCCACGTACGCATCGGGATCCGTCGGATGCTCCTGACTACCTCCGAGCTGCACCTCGCGGGGCAGTCTCTTGCGGCAAATGACCGAAGTCTGAATGATGAGGATCTGGCCAAGCACGGGTCGGTCATTCCTGACCTCTGGTATGGTTTCGCTGAGGCCTCCGAGCCCGTGGCAGTGGCAGTGGTGAGCCAATCCGAGGTCCTCGCCACCAAGCTCAACGACCTCAGCCGCCGCTTCATCGGAATCGAGATCGCCTCCACCGAGGTGACGGCGGATGGCCAGCGCCGGGATATCTTTTGATCAAATCCGCGTCTCCGAAGAGGAAGGCGACGATCAACACGATCAACACGACGACGCATGTGTGAATCAATTGGTCTACAATTTTCCAGTGTACAATGCGTTTTCTCAGTAGTGATGGTGCACGGGATCCGGCCCGCGAGCTTGGAGGGCCGCCGCATCGGCATCGACCATCTCCGCGACGAGCTCGCGGAACTTGACGGTCGGCTGCCAGTCGAGCAACCGACGGGCCTTGCTGGCATCGCCGACGAGGAGATCCACCTCCGTGGGCCGAAAGTACTTGGGATCGATGCGGACGATCACCCGATTGGGATCGTTCCCATCGACGCCGATCTCGTCGATGGCCCCCCGTGGGCCCTTCCAGACGAGGGACATGCCGATGTGAGCAAAGGCAAGTTCGACAAACTCACGGACGCTGTGGCACTCGCCCGTGGCGACGACAAAGTCCTCGGGGGTCTCCTGCTGGAGCATCCGCCACATGCACTCGACGTAGTCCCGCGCGTGGCCCCAGTCCCGCCGGGCCTCGAGGTTGCCGATGTACAGACAGTCCTCAACGCCCGCGTGGATCCGGACGACCGCCCGGGTGATCTTGCGGGTCACAAACGTCGGTCCCCGTCGGGGACTCTCATGGTTGAAGAGGATCCCATTCACGGCGAACATGCCATAGGCCTCGCGGTAGTTAACGACGCTCCAAAACGCAAACTGCTTGGAGACCCCGTAGGGGGATCGCGGGTAAAAGGGCGTGAGCTCGTTCTGCGGGGTCGCCTGGATCTTCCCGTAGAGCTCGCTCGTGGAGGCCTGGTAGAAGCGCGTGGTCCTCTCCATCCCGCAGGTGCGGAGGCAGTTGAGCAGGCGCAGGGTCCCCAGCGCATCGACGTCGGCCGTGTACTCGGACATCTCGAACGAGACCTTGACGTGGGACATGGCCGCGAGGTTGTAGATCTCATCCGGGCGGATCCGGGCGATGATGTGGCACAGGTTCGACGAGTCCGTGACGTCCCCATAGTGCAAAAAGAGCTTGACGTCATTGAGATGCGGGTCCCGGTAGAGGTGCTCGATGCGGGAGGTGTTGAACGCCGACGAGCGGCGGATGAGTCCGTGGACGATGTAGCCCTTGGACAGCAGCAGCTCACTCAGATACGAGCCATCCTGCCCCGTGATGCCCGTGATGAGCGCCACCGGCGGGGTCGATGCCGATGCCGTCGTGCGTCGGGCCTCACTCGAGGCGGTTCGTGGGCAGTGCGGGTCCGTAAACGTTGGCGGCGCAGTGTTTTGTGTCCGCGTCGTTGGAGCGTCATTGCCGATGGGAGTCTCAGCAGCGGCCGCCTCTGCTTGGTGCTCTGCATAGGGCGACGCGTTTTGCCAGGTCATCGTCGGGATGTCGAGGACGTGATTGTGGCCGTCGTGGTCCTGGCCGTAAACGCTGGGGCCGTGTGCGGATCGTTGTTGGTCGAGTACTGCGGATCTCGGGTCGACGGCCCGAGTGGCTTTGTCGTCGTCGTCGTTGGTGGTGGCCGCTGGCGCCAAGGGGCACCAAGTGGATATCTTTCTACGCTTCGAATCCCCATCATCCATTTTTTTTTTTGGTTATTGTGTGTGAAGGCAGATACTATAGAAACTCGATTTCTATCGCGGCTTCTATTGTCATCCTTCCTGTCTACGTACCCCTCCTCAAGTGAATACAGGATCAGTTACACATCTCGTCTCATTGGGCAGGATGTGCGATTCGCCATGGGGATTGGCCAATAATTCTCTCGAGAATCATTGGCGGTGCCAGCAGTCGGCGTCACTGGGACGAGGGGGCAGTCCATCGACCGGCTCATCACCCTCTGGTGTGTGTGGTTCGGCGAGTGGCTCGTGTGTGGCACCGCCATTTACCGATTCTCCGACCACCACATCGCCACCCCGACAAGATCGCCCCCGGCAACAATGGCCACGACCCCGACGATCCCTGAGGAGCTCCTCGATGGCCGCTCGGCCATGGACATTTTCGTCCGCAAGAACAACGGCGTCGGCTACACGTATGACGACCTGATCCTCATGCCCGGTGCGTCCGTTTTTGCTATGTGGCCACGACGCAATGACACACCGGGACGCGGGTGCTGACGCGCTTGTCTTGGCCTTGTCCTGCGCAGGTCACATCAACTTTGGCGTCGATGCCGTCAAGCTCGAGACCAAGATCACCCGCAACATCAAGCTCCACCTCCCGCTCGTGAGCTCGCCGATGGACACGGTCACGGAGCATCAGATGGCCATTGGCCTCGCCCTGCACGGTGGCATTGGCATCATCCACTACAACATGACGGTCGAGGAGCAGGTCAAGGAGGTGCAGCTCGTCAAGAAGTTCAAGAACGGCTTCATCACCAACCCTAAGTGCCTCTCGCCCGAAGACACGCTCGCCGACGTCGACCGGATCAAGGCCGAGTTTGGCTTTGCCGGGATTCCCATCACCAAGGACGGCACCATTGGCAGCGTCCTCGTTGGCATTGTCAGCAACCGCGACATTGACTTTATCGAGGACCGCTCGACCAAGCTCAAGGAGGTCATGTCGAAGGAGCTCATCACGGCCCCCGAGGGCATCACCCTCGCTGAGGCCAACAAGATTCTTCGCTCGAGCAAGAAGGGCAAGCTCCCGATTGTCAACGCCCGTGGTGAGCTCGTGTCGCTCATCTCGCGTCGCGATCTGCTGAAGAACCGCGACTTCCCGCATGCCTCCAAGGACGCCAACAAGCAGCTCCTTGTCGGTGCCGCCATTGGCACCCGCCCGGGTGACCGCGATCGCTGCTCGGCGCTTGTGGCCGCCGGCGTCAACCTCATTGTCATCGACTCGTCGCAGGGTGACTCGACGTTCCAGATTGACATTATCAAGTGGATCAAGGCCACGTACCCGCACATTGATGTCATTGGCGGCAACGTCGTGACCATGGCCCAGTGCAAGAGCCTCATTGACGCTGGTGCCGATGGCCTCAAGGTCGGCATGGGCGTGGGCTCGATCTGTACGACGCAGGAGGTCTGCGCCGTCGGCCGTGCCCAGGCCTCCGCGGTCTACAACACGGCTCGCTACTCGCGCAAGTTTGGTGTGCCGGTCATTGCCGATGGTGGCATTGGCAGCTCGGGCCACATTGTCAAGGCCCTCACGGTTGGTGCGTCGGCGGTCATGTGCGGTTCGCTCTTTGCCGGAACGGAGGAGGCCCCCGGTCAGTACTTCTTCCAGGATGGTGTTCGCCTCAAGAAGTACCGTGGTATGGGCTCGATCGAGGCGATGACCAAGGGCTCGTCGAAGCGCTACTTTGCCCACTCGGCCACCGTCAAGGTCGCCCAGGGTGTGAGCGGCGCGGTCGTTGACAAGGGCTCGCTCAAGAAGTACATCCCGTACCTTCAGCAGGGCATCATGCACGGTCTCCAGGATCTTGGCCAGAACAGCATCACTGCCCTCCACGCTGCTTTGGAGAACGAGCAGCTTCGTTTCGAGTTGCGCACGCCTGCAGCTCAGCGCGAGGGCAGCGTGCACTCGCTGTACAGCTACGAGAAGCGTTTGTATTAAGCGGATGAAGCGTGGAAGCGTCGCCCTTTTCAGCTTAGCACGCGTGCCTTGAAGAATCGAGACAGAGTGGCAGAGAGAGGGGAAGCGCGTACACATCGTTAGAAAAATATTGTTTCTCATCCATATTTTATGCGGATTCATTTCCCAGCCATTGTGACACTACGCCTAACAAAATGCAAGTCGATTTGCCCCGATTCCATGATGTTGTGTTATGCTGCAGGAGTGTGGATTTGTTGTGGGTTACTATTGCTACAATCAACACCCAGTTGGGTTGTGCACGTTGTTGATGATATCGTAAAAGTAGTCTCTCCGTTGCACAGGTGGAGATTGATCTGGGGTCGAGGATCTCCGGAGCATGGCTCGACGTTCGTGATGTGTGGGTCGTTGAGCGTTCTCTTCGATTTCCAGATGCACGGGACCCTGAAGACGTGAGAGAATTTCGCTAAATGTCGGGCGACGACTCGGGTCATCATTGAGGCAGTCCAGTATGAGCTGACGGCGACGAGGAAGGCAGGTCATCGGCAGCGATGGCCGCAGCTTGTTCTCGGCAATGCGAAGTAGAACTTTCAACCCAGTATCTTCTTGGTCGTGGTAGGGTGTCCTTCGAGTTTCGAGTTCTGTCAGGACGATTCCAAATGAAAACACGTCCGCAGATGGTCCATAGCGCTCATTGCGAATGATCTCAGGGGCAAGCCAGAATGGTGTTCCTACCAAAGTTGACAGCGCATCGATGTCCTTCTTGTATCGGCGACTGAGACCAAAATCACCAACTTTGCAGCCAAACGTTGCTGAACAGAATATGTTGACACTCTTCAAATCACGATGGACAATTGGAGTCTCCTGCGAATGAAGATACAACATTCCTTGCGCAGCATCGATTGCCATTTTCAGCAAAGGATCTGCCCAAGTGAAATTTCGCCCAATGTTCGAGTGCAGAACACTGTGCATGTCACCATTTTCGAGGTATTCCATGACGATGCACACGTTCGAACTGTTATCCCAACTTGCACCAATAAACTGGACAATGTTTGGATGACGGAGAGACGACATAAGCTCAATTTCTTCACGAAAGCTGATAATCGCTGATTCTGTGATATTTTCACGCCGCATGCGTTTGCAGACGACAACAGTACCAAAGTATTTGGCTTTGATCACATCCCCCATTGCTCCTCGCCCAATCGACTGAAGAAACTTTAGATCAGCGAAAGGAATACGAACCATATCAAGATGCTTCATCTCTGGGTTGTCCAGGACATCACCAACAACTTTCTTCTCTTCTTCGCATGCGGGCTCATTGACAAGAACGGCCTCGGCCTGGTTGAGATAGGACTTCATCGACGCGTTTTCCTTCTCTACGAGCAATTGTGACAGGAATGAACGTCGATTGTGGCGATCTGACGAGTGGCTGAGAATCAACAATAGAATCACCGCGAACACATAGCACACTGCTGTCATCCACTCGACCAGCAGCTGAAAGTAGGCAATGACAACGCAGTATGTCACCACAGCTGTGAATCCAACAACGACGGCCTGGACAAACTCCAGCCGCACCGATATCACAAAGATGAAACTGAACAGCGATGAAAAGCTCGCGAGGATTTGCACCAGCGCCCCCGCATAAAGAGTTGTGACATCAAAGGCAACGTCCTTTTGATACTCAGTCTTTCGGGCCGTGTATTCGGGTGGCGCTGGGACGATGGTACCATTGAACGTGAAATTCTTACTCTGGCACTTGAAGCGCGGGGCAACGTCCGAGCGAAACACAGTGAGCGCGAGGTCATTGGCGCTGGCCATCCACATCTGAAACGAAAAGTTGAAGACGATGACGATGAAGCAGACCCATGATCGCCAATTGGCCTGGAAGGGGTTGATGGCATTCGGGAGCAGCGCAAAGGGCACGGCCACGAGCAAGTAGATGTACTGGCATCGGGCGCCCACCGACTCGAACGTGAACTTGAACATATCCATGCGCTCAAAGCCCGAGTGCGGCAGAATCACAAAGAGCAAATCGACAAATACGTGCACGCAGATCCAGAGGAACACGTGCCAGCGGGCCCAGCCAAACCAGTTCACGGCCGTGTACTCCTGGTAGAGGCTCTCGAGCTTGTAGTCGAGGAAGAAGCGCGTGTAGCGGTTGAAGACCTGCACGTCGGGCTTGACCATGACCGCATCGAGGTACTCCGAGGTGATCTCCTCCTCGTCCATGGGCTGATACGGCGCCGCGCCGGCTCCGAGGCCAGCAACGTTCTTCGAGCCGTCAGCGCCGTCGCCATGATGGTGCCGCCGGCGGAGTCCGCCGTGACTGTGGCGGTGACCGTGGCTGTCGAGCATGCCCCCATGGGCATTGTCGGTCCACGCGCCATCGGGGTCGTCGTCGTCGTTCTCCCCATCGACGCCGCTTCGTCGATTCCGTCGGCGCTGGGTGGCAATCTCGCGGTACACGCGGGCCATGCGCTCCTTCTCCTGCTCCTCATCGTCCGCCGCCGCCCGCGTGGGATCCTCCTGTCGACGTCCAAAGAATCGCAGCACCGCCGCACCGCTGGTCACCGCCGGGCGCACGGCATTGCCGACGTCGGCGTCCTTGTCACCGCTACCACCGGGAGGCGCCAGGAGCGCGTCGCCGAGTCGGGGCGTCGTCGTCGCGCCGCCACCGCCGCCGAGAACGGCCATCGGGGTCATGGGCCCGGCGCTCGCGTCCCCCGCGGCCGCCCCCCGCCGCCCCGCGAGCGCGCCATTGAGATGCTGCGGGAACATGCGGCCGCTTTCGCCGAGTCCCGTTGTTCCTTCTTGTTGTTGTTGTTAGAAGCGCCGCTGGTGCTGCTAGATGATCATTGACTAGGACAAACCATGGAACGATCGCTCATTGGGCGAAAAGTGCACTGACTCCTCAACATCGCTTTTTAGGTTGGAGCGGGCTCTAGGTTGAATTTTTGGCTTTGAACTGAGGACGAATTTCAGGAAATGTGCATAAATGGGGAGAAAGCACTGTTCTCGCAAGCAACGGGATGCGTGACATTCTAAATGTTAACAAGGACCTGGATGACCACGACCACAGTGGCGAATGTGAAAGCCGAGCCCAGGAGCCAGGCATTCTCAGCCTCCCGGATCTCCAATGGGCCACGTCGGAAACATGCCGTTGTCTGTGTGGGAAACAACGTGGCGTAGCAAACCAGCCAGTTGACCCAAACGCGAAGCAGCCACGAGCTCATGACATCGTATACTGCAGCCAGCAGAACGAAACGGCGTCGAAGTGTATCAAGCTCCAATCGTGCACGCTTGAGCTGTCGCGTTTGTCGGGAATACGCCCCGGGAACACCAAACCACGTGCAAGTGCACGTGAATACGAACTTCAGCACACAAACGGACAAGAATGAGTGCTCAGGGGTCACACCAGCGAAAATGACGAGCAAGAAATACGGCCAAATGCCGAACTCGTACAGATAGTCACTCCACGTTCGCCCAGCAAGCCCCACTGGCTGTGAAATGTGACCACGGCCTTCTGTGGCTCCAGTACTCTTTGTGTAACCGGAAGATGGCTTTAATCCCTCATCGCATTTGGTAGGAGAGTTATCAAAAAGCAACGATGCTTGGCTCGATTGCCTTGACATAGACGTTGGCGAGTTCAAAGATGACGAGGAGGCAGCTCGGTTAAGGTCGTGAAGTCTGTCGAGGTCGCTTGGAAGTGGCAGTGCCAACCGCGGCGGTAGACGATCTGTTTGCAGATCTGAAAACCAGCGGTCCATTTGAGGTCGAAGCCATGCGTAGAATTTGTACGGGTCCAAATCGAGGCGCTTCACGTGATCAGATGGGGTTCCATCCTGCTGAGCTTTCTCAATTTTCTCAGCTTCTTTTCGGAGCAAAAACAGAAGAATTCCAGCTACCTTCTTGATCGAAAAGTTCAACAGACTGCGAGGGATCGGGCACTTCGGATCAATGTTGCAAACTATGCACGTTCTCGCCTTCGTTCTTGATATTGGCTCAATGAGTGCACGAAAAGCCTTCATTTCTAGCCTCTCGGTGTTCCACCCCTTTGCCTTCGGTATGGTGACAGAGCTTGGCACTTGCGACTCATCGACTGAACCTCCCAGCAACAAAATGCATCTACTCTCATAGCACGCGTTGATACCGACCGCACGGATAATTGCATCACGTTTTAGCAGCGGAACAGCCATGCTGACGTAGCACAGAATGTCCACATAACCAGATCGATGGAGTAACACCGACTGATTGCAGAATGGTACCCAACACGAAAAAAGGTCGATCTCATTCATCACCGCAACAGTATTGAAAATGTCAACTCCTTCAACAAGGCCATCTAGTTTGAGCCAAACTGTTCCATCGTCGCCTGGTTTCCAGTGCGTCGAAACACCGAAGTAAGCTTGTCCAAATATCCAGTCCGCGTCTTCCTCAGAATTGAACTCGTGCAGGGCGCAAACACCCAGATTTCTGCGGACCTTAATTTGATTAACCCATTCTCGCTCGTCGTGCATTTTGGTGAGAACAGCATTAACTGCCACCGCGTCAGCCACATTGTTGTCTTTCATCAGGAACGACTCAATCTTCTCAATCAGCATTGCCGCGGAGAATATGCGCTCATCGGCTTTGAGTAGGTGCACATGATCCCACGCCCACGTGATGTTTTTCGTGGAAATCGCCACGCGAGAGTAGTCTGGTAAGCAAACCAGAGCGGGGGCTGCTTTGCGGGATATTGACGGCGATTCAATCGTTGAGCTGGTGTCAGTATCCGCGGTTGCGCTGCTTCCCGTGTTGGGATCATCCTCTTTCAAGCACCGTTTCAAACTGGCGTTGGAGTTGGAAGATGCGAACATTCCGTCTTCCGAACCAGTTCGCCACTTAAACATCCCAGATAGCTTCTTAGACAATGCTGCGCGGGAGGGATCGTTGTTTTGATCATTTCCAGTAATTGCAAAAGTTTCCTTAAAAGTCACTACCTTCGGCTCCCCATTTCGAGCAAGCAAGTGGATGATCTCAGCAAAAGGGAGAGATGACACGCAACAATCATCGACTAATTGTAGGACACACCCTTTAGGAATGTCAACGACCTCATGCTGCCTGTGGGAACTCCCAGAACTTTTGTTCGACCTGACTGCGTGCATTACTCTCTTGCTGAAACGCAACGCCTGGTACCTGGTCTTGAGCACAGCTCCAACATTTCCGTCACCATCCAAAGGCCTCAAATAGTTGACCAAATCGTTTTCATCTCGAATGGCAATGCACTGCATCGAGCTCTTGGACGTCCTCAACTTCTTCAGGGCTTTCGACGAGACGTTGGGTTGGCAGAAACCCAACGACATCGGCCGCCCCGACTGCTTGATTCGTTCGAGAGCATCGTCCGAGGGGATATCGACAATCGATTCACCATTCACAGAGACGACTTGCATTCCAGGAACGATAGGGGGCTTGCAATCTGCTGCTTCGCTGTTTCTCTCACAAACTGCAACGAAAACACGATTTGTACCAACATCTGCTTCAAGGTGAAGTCCGATGCAAGACTTGCAAAATTGGACAGTAAATTCTTCGCTGCATCTCGAACTTGACAGGGAGCGTGTTTTTGCGTTTTTGCCAGAAAAGAGTTTGCTCATTGAGCTCTTTTTTTTCATTCCCTTTGCAGCATTTGACTCTCGCTTTCGATCGCTATCAGTGGCTCCAAGCCCCAGAAGGTTCCTCCCACGTTGATCACGCTCGGATGATGAGGAAGGCTCACATTCGCTGTGTTCCTCCCCATGAAAATTAATAGGTCTTCTGTCGCGACGAGACCGCGACTTCACATGAGCTTTCGTAGTGCACTTCGTTGATTCGCTCAAGGCTTCTGAATTTTCTAAATTGGAACCTCCAGCCAATCCCCCTGATGAAAGACTTGAAGGAGCCATTCCCGCCGCGGCCCGCTTCCTGGCAGCATGAGACGGAATGAGTTGTACACCGGCTTCATCCAGGGTCTTCGCAAAGCCACCGTAATTTGCACATGCCTTCCGCAAATCCGTCATGAACGCTGGGACATGGATACTTAGGAGCCAATTCACGATATAGTTGGGAATGCTGAAGTTGGTGTCGTCTTCGTACTCGACGTAGAAGTCGCAACTACTGGTGCCCGTCGAGCGAATGGACATTCTCGACGCGTACGTCTCGACCCGAACGACGCCCGCGCAATCCGGTGCCGCTGGATGGTGGGCTGACTGGGAAATCATGACAAAGGCATTCTGATGGGGAAAGTATTTCGTTCGGCGCTGGAAGACGTAGTCCCGAGTGGCATACGGCCATGGGAGGGCGACGCTAACGTACACAACGTCGTGTTGGCGCGTCATCTCCAAGAGGCGGGCATCCTGGAGGCGTTTGTCCCAGTCCTTGCGGTATCGAAAGTCGGTCAGGACATTGAAAAGCGTGTCGGCAGAGTATGGCAGCCAGCCCTTGATGTAGTAAACGGGAAGCGCCGACCGCTGCGGGGCCGGGCGATAGATCTCAAAGTCCTTCTCGGCGTAGATGGGCTCGTCGAGGTTCCCCCACGCCGCGTGCTCGCCCATATCAACGGCATCTGCTACAGCGCATGCGCGTCGATCACGCAACGATGAAGGTGAGTCGTTGCACGCTGGAGAAAACCCTGTTTGCCCTCGCGACGATGCGTCGTACCGCACATGTCCACGTCACTCAGCGAGGGATCGGACGACCGATGGAAGAGCTTCCGCAGTTGGAAGGGCGAGCCCAGGCGGGTCTCGCCACCGTGCGCGGCCGTGGGCGACTCCAGCCGGGGGCTCAGGTGGTGGCGCCGGGCGGAGGCGTGTGGCATCCGTCCGTCCATTGCTCGCCGGTGTTCTGTGCGTTCGCTCGCTCACGTGCGTCAATGTGTCGGCGTCTGGTGCCCGAGTCTGCTGAGCGTTGCTTGCGAGTTCGCACCCACGCGTGGGGGTCGTCGTCGCGTCCGCTCGCGACGTTCTCGAACTCTGGTGGTGGAACGACCCGACGCCTCGGAGCGTTTGTGTGTGTGTGTGTGTGATGCGGACGACCCCAGCGATCGTCGGACACACTGCACGCACGCGCTTGCGATCACTTCTCGCCTTCTCCCCTCCTCCCCGGCCCACTTGGGCTGTCGGTCGCGCGTGCTCTCGCTGACTCCCACGAGCGCCGTCCCAACGAGAGAAGGCCCGGGAGCTTTTCCACGGTGACGGATGCGGATGGGCTATTCTCGAGTTTCCTTGGGGAGACGTTGCAGTCGTTGTAGCAAGCCAGATGGTTACACTAGGTGCGTACCCGTACCCACCCAACAAAGCTTTTGACGAGGAAGGGTTACGATCCTGAGACGTGAAAGGACGTGGGTGTGCTGTGGCCACGTCATATCATCGCGATCTGTGACGTGTGACGTCGGGGTGACCAGCGTCTTTATGTGAGGATGCTGATGTTGAGGTGCAGGAGATCCCCCCACGTGAGCGTCTCGGGGTACACGAGGCGGGCCATCTCCTGGACGCTGTGGCCCTCGACGTCGTACACGTAGATGTTCCGATACCGCACGCGCAGGAGCTTGGTCACGACGATGGCCACGATATCGGCTGTGGTCACGAGGTACCGCCCATTGGCAATGACAAAGCCACTCGTGTAGATGCCATCAGCGCTCGCGTACTTTAGGCCCTTGATGAACCGACAGCTCTCGTAGTCAGTGAGGAGACCATACTGGGTCTCGAGAGCCGCCCCCGTTGCGGTCTCGAATTGTGTCCGCCCAAGCCGGTTCTTTGCCCGAACCTCCGAGTTCTGTCGACTCACCGAGTCCACTGTCTTAGTCGAGCGGTCACTATTGACGCTACTTGCTCGCTCGCTCATTTGGACGGGTCGCACACGATCATCGGTAAGTCGACGTGTGTGGTGGTTTGCAAAGCGCCGCCATAACTTCGACGTGACAATGGCCCCAAGGACCGGTACAAGCATCAGGAGCAGTGGTACAAGAACCACCACAACAACTCTCGCATCTCGTTGCCGAAGCGGGTGGATGCTCCACAGCCGCATCGGGCTCACGACGGAGAGGTCCTCCTCGGTCTTGACGACGCCGTCTTTGTAGTCTTCGACTGTGACGTCACACAATAGCTTGACGAACGAGGGGAACCATTGTAGAATCTCTGGAGTGAAGTTGAAGCCAACCTCAAAGAGGACCAAAGCAAACACCGGGTCCACGCGCTCCTGACACAGGCGTCCAATGAGCCCAACGAGGGAAAGAAACAGTGCCATTAGGTCAACGTGAAGCACCGCCGGGTGGACGTACACTGCCTCGACACCCGAGATCGTTGTGCCCACAGACTGAGCGTATTCCACAATCGCCCAAAACTTGTTTCCATACCATGAGAGGAGCGTGACGACGGCTCGCACAAAGAGCGAATGCGAGATGGCGATGAATGCATCCCCGACCCAAAACTTGCTCTTTTGCCAGTTGCGATAGATTACAAGCATCAGGATCAGGAGCTGGATGATGACCTGACCGGCGAAGAAGGCGTGGACAAAGTGCACCCACGCCCAGCTATCCCGGAGCACGGGCACGCCACACCACCGCATGTACCCGATGACGTCGAGGGGGTCGTCCGGGAGTGCCCAATATTCGTTCTTTATATTGGACTGCTGGGTCTCCGATCCATGATAGAACCCGGTCTGGCTCACAGTGAAGAGCTTTCTGGGCACTTCCTTCGTGGGATCCCGTGGAATGCTGCGGAGAACCCAGTAGCCATCACTGGTCAGCTCCAAGAGCTCATAGACCTGCAGGCTGAGTTGCTGGAAGGGAAACCCCAGGGAGAGTGCAAAGTGATGCTGCACACCGCGCTGCTGGAGATCGTGGATGAACGTTATGGTCATCACCCCCACGGCACCGGTTTCCCCGCGCGCTGGCACGCTGAACACCTGGTTTGACATTGCCACCACCACCATCGACACCACGTCGACGTCTCCGATGGCTCGTCGGCGGTTTCGAACGAGATAGAAAAGGCGAGCGACCGAACCATCATCGTAGGCAATGGCCGAGCTGGCGCAGTCGACGACTGGGGTAATCAGCTCGACTTCAGACGCCGAGAGGAACGTGAGATTGTATGAAACATCTTGTACGAGGGCCGCGAACATCTTTCGTTGGAAGGCATCACTGTAGATGTCCTTGAACTCCCCAGACGCTGGGCAGCCGTCGAGGGACGCGGGATTGGAGATGTCGTTCACCAGGTAGATCGTACCATTTCTCGGCCTGAGATCCTGTTGTATCAACTTCATCACGGGGCTCTCGTAGATGGTCGTTTTCCCGGCGTACTCCATCATCAGCGGCGTCGCGTAAGGCGAAAACGCCAGGGGCACGAAGGCGCCCCCTTGGATGATCGTTGCGGTGCTCAGGAGGCCGGTGATGGCGATGACCACGTAGAAGACAGAAGCAAGCACGACGAGGATCCGGTGGACGAGGTGCACGAGCTGCAACGGACTGGGCCAGACAAAGCGACCGGACGGACCCTGCGCGCGGAGCCGGATTGCGTAGCCCGTGGTCTCCTCTCTCCCCGAGACCGCCGAGCGCGCGCTCTGTTTAGCCCCCGTCGTGGACGTCGGTGGGACGTACGGGGCGACTGCGCTGATGGCCCCCGACGCGGGGCTGTTGTTGTTGCTCTTGATCGTCTGGACGAGCCGACCGACGGTCATCCTGCCTCAGATGTCCCGGTCGTAGTTGTCTCAGGCGAATTAACGCACGGAGGGCGTCGAGAAAAGGACGATAA
>JAADYI010000407.1:0-18498 GCA_023338185.1 Lagenidium sp. CBS 127285
CCCCCCCCCCCTCCCCCAATTGGTAGAAGGGCGAAACAATGAGCGCTTCATCGGCATCGCATCGTCGCTGCCGTAGCATCCGACTCGATCGCCCTGCGATGAAGGAGCGACGTCTATTTTCACGAGGCCCCGCGCTGCCGGCGTCGCGCGTCCCATTTGAATTCAAGTCCCAACGGACCCGCGCCACCAGGAGGCAAGCACGTGACGCCCTTGACCCCGTCATCGATGGCCCTCCGTCGCCTGGGGTTCCGCCGCGCGTCGTCCGTCGCCACCGGCACCGGCGGTGATCGCCACGTGCGAGACACCGACAACCAGACGCCGCCCCCACCGACGACGGACCTGGCGGCGCGGCTCTGCGGGGTCCTCGCGGCCTCGCGCTATCGCCAACTGCCCGCGGCCACGCGCGCGACGGCCGTTGAGCGGCTCCTCGCCACGCTGGCGGCGGCCGACGCCTTGGAAGGCAAGGAACGCGCCTCCGGGCCCGAGACCGAGACCGAGACCGTGACCATGGGCGACGACGACGACGACGACGACGACGACGTCGTCGGCAACAACTCGCACGCGGAGGGTGGCAGCAGCAGGCAGTCGCCGTCGTCCCCCGGGCTCCAAACCCCTCTGACGCGGTCGACAACGACGACGACGACGTCGCTTTCGGACGACGACGAGCCGCGGGGGGCGCGGTCGAAGGACCTCCTCGAGGACGCGACGCGCGCGTTGTCGGCGATCCGCGCGTCCCTCGTCATGGACCCGACGCCCGAGCAGAGCGACGCGCTGGACGCGCTCCAAGACGCGCTCGCGGGCCTGGCGAGGATGGCAGAGGAGCCCGCGCCCGCGTGGGGCGACGACGACGCGAGCGCCCGACGCCTCGCGGCGCTCCTAGACGAGGTCCCGCTCTTTCAGGTGCGCCGTGTTTGCCGGTCGTCGCGAGTGGCGTGTGCCCGTCCGTGTTCTCATCCTCGCTCGCGCGACGATCGATCGATCGCCGGCCGCAGGGCATCTCCGCGTGCCAGCGCCGGCGGCTGCGCTCCCGCGACGCCTTCATGTGGAAGACCTTCGCCACGGGCGAGCTCCTGGTCCGCGAGGGCGAGCGCGGGCGCGCGCTGCACGTGCTCGTCGATGGCGCCGCCAGCGTCTGGCGTCTGGCCCGATGCCCGGCATCCGGCAGTGCCAGTGCCGCGACGACGTGCGACGCCCCCGTGGGCCATCAGTGGATCGCGCGCCTGTCGGTCGGGGCGACGTTCGGGACGCAAGCGCTTGTCGCGCGCGGCGGGCGGAACCCGTCGACGGTCATCGCGGACTCGCGCGTGACGTGTCTGGTGTATCCCCGCGAGAGCCTCGCGGAGCTGCTCGCGGAGACCGCGGCGCTCTGCGATGGCTTCGTCCCGGATCCGATGACGCCCGCGCGGGCGACGCGGGGGCTCCGAAGGCACCTGGCGGACGCCTCGGCGGCTGTCGGTGTCGGTGTCGGGCCCGCCGCCGCACCGGAGACGCGGTCGTGGCTGGCCATCGCGAGCCCCGGGCAGCACCCGCTCGTCGTCGTCGAGACGATCTCGGCGAGCGTGCGCCGGGCGCTGGACGTGGAGCGCGTCCGTATCGGGGCCGTGCTGCGGCCCGGCGGCGAGGACGGCGCCGTGCACCGCGTGCGTTGGCTGGGACCCGACGGCAGCAGGGCCGTCGTCGCGATGAGCACGGGGCTCAGCGTGCGCGCGATCCAGTCGCGTGTCGCCCAGTGGATCCCCGATGCCGCGTCCGATCCGAGGTACGAGCCCCGTGCGGACTCGTGGGAGGGGCCGACGCGCGATCTCCTGCTCGTGCCGATCACGGACGATGACGACGCCCCCAGTGCGCGGGTGATCGGTCTCCTCCAGTGCGCCAATCGTCGCCACAACAACGCGGCAAGTGCCGTGGAGGCCATCGACGTGGCCATGGTGGCATCGAGGCAACTCCGGGTCGCTCTCAAGCAGCTTTGTCAACTGGAGACGGCGGCAGCAGCAGCACCGGCAGCAACAGCAGCACCAGCAACAGCAACAGCAACAGCACTACCATCCGGCCCGCCGGCATCGATCGCCATCGCATCGCTCTTGGTGCCCATGGACGTGGTGACGGCCGCCAGTGTCGCGGATCCGATCGAGGCGTCCGTGGTCGTCAGGCTCTACCACGGCCAGACCCTCCTGAGCACCTCGGCCCCACTGCGAAGCTCGCGGACGACGGTCGAGGAGCCGACCCGCAGCATCCGCCTGTGCTTCTCGGGGTCGCTCGAGTTCCCCGACGGCGTCCTCCGGCGGCGGCTCCCGGCGGCGACGCGCGTCCTCCTCGACGTCGACGTCGCCCCCGCTCCCCCGCCGCCGCCGCCGCCGCCGCCCCCGACGACGACGACGACGATGCTCCGGCGACGGTCGTCGCTCTTCCTGCAGAGCGTGCTCCCGGGGGCGGCGCCCCCCGCGTCCAAGCACTCGGTCCCCAGCTCGTCCTCGTCGACGTCCACGTCCGAGAACCTCCCCGACGACTCCGCACAGGACCGTGATCTCATCGGCGCCGCCGCCTCCGCGTCCTCGGTGCTCCGCGGGTGGTGCGGCTTTTACCTCTTTTCCGATGCCTACGACGCCCTCAGCAGCCAGCGCACGTTGCACCTCCGTCTCGATGACCCGGACGCGTCGATTCTGCCAGCGTCCTCGCTCTGTTGTCCCGACTCGAGCGTTCAAGTCGCTCTCCACGTGCGCGGGGTCCAGACCGTCGTCCCAGGCGCCGGACGTCAGGGAGCCGACGATGGCCGCCGTGAGGGCGTCGAGCAGCCAAAGCCGCCGCCGTCGCCGCCGCAACAACAACAATGCCAACGCGGTCACCCGCTCGCGGAGACGCGGTCCGAGGACGCGGCGGCGTTCCTCCTGACGGTCAACTGGCGGGAGCCCGACGCCGTCGCCGAGTGTTATCACCGACTGCTGCTGCTGGCGCAGGCCCCTCGCCGTCTTGCCCCCGAAGAGGCCCTGCGGCTCCTCGGGCCCGCGTCCCCCGATCCCTGCGTCCGCGCGCTCGCGGTGCACGCGCTGGAGCAACTCGACCCCGAGGCCCTGCCGCTGTACCTCCTCCAGCTCGTCCAGGCCCTTCGCTTCGAGCGCTTTGACGACTCGGCCCTGGCGCGGTTCCTCCTCCGCCGGGCCGTCGAGGACCCCGCGACCGTCGGGCACCAGCTCTTTTGGCTCGTCCGGACCGCACTCGGCGCCACGACCGTGCTCCGTCCCCGCTATGGGGTCGTCTTGGACGTGCTCGTGCGCTCGAGCACCCGGCAGACGCGCGAGGAGCTCGCGGCACAGGCCACGATCCTCCTCGAGGGGATCCACCGCGAGGTGCTGCGGGGGACGGGCCCTCTGGACAGGAGCGAGACCCTGCGCGATCGGCTGCGGGCGACGGCCTTCCCCGACTCGTTCGTGCTCCCGACGAGTGGCACCTCGCTGCGGCTCTCGGGGGTCGTCGTGGACGACTGCCGGGTCCTCGGGTCCAAGCACCGGCCGCTCTATCTCGTCTTTCGCCGTGCTGCTGCGAGTCCAAGTGCAACGGACGACGACGACGACCAGGGCACGTACCACGTGATCTTCAAGTCGGGGGATGACCTCCGCCAGGATCAGTTGGTCCTGCAGCTCTTTCGGGTCATGAACCGCATGTGGGCGCGCGCGCGGGTGCCCACGCGCTTGGTCACGTACGGGTGCGTCGCCACGGGACCGGACTGCGGCCTCATCGAAGTCGTCCGGGCGTCGGAGACCGTGGGGAGCATCTTCAGCCACCGGGCGGAGCGCTGCCACGGGTCCCAGCGGGGCACCGCCCAGCACAAGCTCCACTCGGCGCTGGGGGTGCTCACGGAGCAAGACGCCCTGAAGGAGTGGCTCCTCGTGCACAGCCTCCCGACCTCGCACGGGCGGCGGCTCCAGGAGACCTTCCAGCGCCTCCATCGCGGGACGAACGCGCGAGCCTCGGGCGCCCCCTTGTCCCCGGCCGCGGCCGCCGCCCAGCGCATGCTCGCGGGGAACCAGACGCGGATCGGCTTTGACGACGCGGTGCTCAACTTTGCGCGATCTTGCGCCGCGAGCTGTGTTGCGAGCTACGTCCTGGGGATCGGCGATCGCCACAATGACAATATCATGCTCACCCGGCGGGGCGAGATGTTCCACATCGACTTTGGGCACATCCTGGGCAACTTCAAGAAGAAATTCGGGGTCAAGCGGGAGCGGGCGCCGTTTGTGTTCACACCGGCGTTTGCCTCGGTGCTGTTGGCCGACGATCCCGCGGTGGCGGCGCCGTCGCTTGGGGATGCGACGGACTGTGTCCACGCAACGTCCATCGAGCGGAAACGCAGGGCGTTCATCAAGCACCTGCGGCAGCTCGGCCATAGCAAGAGCTGCGACCTGTCGAGGCGGCCCGAGGACAGCAGCGGCAGCAGCGGCACCAACGCCGTCGTCATCACCAGGAGCACGGCGAGCCCTCGTCGGCGGTGGCAGCAGAGCATTCACGCGTCGCTGCGGTTCTCGATCGGCAGCAACGCCAGCGACGTGGCGGCTCGTCCCCGTCGCATGGACATGGATCGGCTCGAGGATCGGCGCCCGCCTGCGTACGAGCTCTTCACGCAGCTCTGTGGGGACGCGTACAACGTCCTTCGTCGCGAGGGGCGACTGCTCTTGGACCTCTGCGGGCTCCTGACCGCGGGGGACATCCCCGAGCTCCAGGACCCCTCGGACCTGGACTGGCTCCAGGCGCATCTGCGGCTGGGCGAGACCGACGACGAGGCCCGTGCGCATTTTCTGAAGCTCATTCGCCACAGTCTCGAGTCCAAGGCGACGCTGCTGAACGACGCGGCGCACATGCTCCGACACGGATAGCAATGGACGGACAGACAGACAGGCATCGGCAACACCAACAACAAAAAAAGATGAAGAGAGAACGAGCTGGGAAACGGAAACACCCGGCGGCCCATGTTTCAAATGGTCTTGACCTCGGCGGTCGGGGCGCGGTACCCCGAGGACATGGACGTGTACACGTTGCTCGGGTTCCCGGCGGCGCCGTAGATGTTCTCCGCGGGCGGGGGGTTGCGCATGAGCTCGGCCCGGTACGACTGGGAGCGCTGCATGGCGACATACTGCCGTCACACGGGGGTGAGTCCTTTTCTCGTCCGCATCGCATCAACAACTAAAGGGCGATCGCATGCGCGCGCGTACCGTGACGAAGATCTGGATGGCGAGGCACAGGCTGCCGATGACGAGGACGATCCAGGACCAGAGGTCAAAGTCCTCCCACTCGCTGATGAGCACGAGGAGGATGACGGCCGAGAAGGCCTGGAGGAGGAGCATGAAGCAGTTGCCGAAGAAATACTAACGACACAAGGGGGTCAGCGGGGCGACGATGACATTGGTGCACGACCGTGGACGCACAAATTGGATAAAGCTGACTTTGCTCTGGATCACGGGCTGCACCGAGCCGTAGTAGCCCATGGCCGCGACGATGACCCCGAAGAGCCCCGCCCACCACACGGGGTACGTGAAGATGAAGGACACGAGCGTGACCGCGAGCTGCACGAGCGCGATGACATTGCACGGGTCCCGGTACTCGTACACGAGCCCAAACTGGCCGCCCTCGAGGTCCGACATGATGGAGACGATGGACGGACGGACGCGCGAGGCGAGCAAGGGACTCGAAATGCCGAAATGCCGAGCGGTCGACCAAGCAACGAAGCAAACGCGCCGCGCCACCCGCTACGGACGCCGCTTCGACCACAAAAGATCCGAGTTTTCCACAGAAGAAGAAGAAAATGCACCATATAAACAAAAATATAGAGGCAAGTCCAAAATTAGACGTTTCAGATTTCATGTGGCCCACGCCACATTAGACACGCACTCAGAGCTCCTCACGCTCATGGGCGAGGCGCTTGCGGACCTCGTTGAGCGTGCGCCGGCTCGCGCGGACGATCTCGTGGTCGTCACCATAGAGCCCCCGGGCGATGGCATGCGCCCGCTGTAGGAGCTCGTGGGCCTCGGCCACCCGGCGCTGGGCCATCTTGACCCCCGCGAGCGCATTGAGAGCGAACGCATGCGGCAGCGACGCCTGGCCCTCGCGGTGCTCGAGGATCGCGCGCGCGGCCTCGGCGTGGCGCTGGGCGCTCTCGAGCTCGCCGGCGTCCGTCTCGAGCGTCGCGAGCTCCATGTAGAGCTCCCCGATGCCCGGCGTCGCGCCGTTGACCTCGTCGCCCTGGTCATCGATCGTCCGCCGGAGGAGCTTGAGGGCCCGCCGGCGCTGGTCCTGCTTCTTGTAGCACGCCGCGAGCTTGAGCTGGACTTCGATGTAGCCCTCGTGGGCGACGCCGAGGCCCCGGCGGACGTGCTTGCGGAGAAGCTGGTACGTCTTGATCGCCGCCGCGAGGTCTTCGTGGGCCAGCTGCGCATCCGCCAGGCCCCGGAGAGAGAGCCCGAACGACGGGTGGCTCTCGCCGAAAACGCGCTTGTTCATCTGGACCGCGTCCTCGAGGACGTCGATGGCCTCGTCGTACTCCTTGGCCCGCGTCAGCACGCTCCCGTAGTCGTTCAGCAGCTGTGCGTACAGCGCCGCGTCCATCGACTGCACCTCTGGCTCGGTGACCTGCGCGCGCCCTGGCCCGAAGACCCGGTCGTGCATGAGCGTCAGCGCCTCTCGGAGCTTGCCGATGGACTCGTCATACGACCGCGCGTCGTTGTGCCGCATCGCGTCGTTCCGGAGCGCGCGCACGCGCTGGATCACGGGGTCGTCGTCGCGCGCGGCGGTGGCAGCCGACTTGGGGCCGCTGCTCGGTTCCGGCGTGGCGCTCGAAGTCGACGGCGCGGCCGCCACCACCACCGTCGTCGTCGTCGACGTCATGATCGTCGTCACCACCGTCATCATCACCATTGCCACCAGCGCGAGCAGCAGCCGCGGGAGCGACCGCCGTCGGGGGCGTTGAGTTCGTGGTGGCGCCATTTGTTTCAACTGTGCTAGCTGCTGTGTGGTCATTGAATGTTTTTTTGCGCACTTAGTGACAGATGCGAACTTAATCCCACCATTTACACCTCCACGAAAACCCAAATGACGAAGCCCAACAGCGCCCATGACGATGCATCGCTGCCGCCGATGACGGAGGACCCCCGGGGGACCTTCGTGGCCTTCCAGGGGCTCTCCAAGAGCTGGTACGATAAGGAGCGCGAGGGCATCGCACTGCTCGAGCGCCTGCAGACGGCGCTCCTCGCCTGCCGCCCCACGCCGACGCCGCCGCCCCCGACAACGGTGGCGCCGCGCGGTCCGGACGGGCCCATGGGCGAGTTCCTCGCGGCGGGCGGGCGGGACCACAAGACCATGGATCCGTGGCTCGCGGAGGACCTCTTCGCGCAGGTCCAAGGCCTCCGAGGGGCCTTCCAGGAGCTCCTCGCGGGCATGTACAGGCACGTGCCAGCGAGCGAGCAGGCCCCCGTGCCAGGCGACGAGCCCCAGCGGGGGCTCCCACCGCGCGAGTACCGACGGTTCCTCCAGGAGGAGGTGGCGTCGTTCGAGGCCGAGTACCAGCACATTGTACGCCTCTCTGCTCGATTGATCCACAGCGGAGCGCTGGTGTCGCGACGCTGCTGATGCTGTGCATATCGAACCTTAGGAGGCGCTACTGGCCATGCTCTCGTTCGACATCACGTCCGACGCGCTCCGGACGCTCCTCATCTCGTGGAGCACGTCGCCGTTCCTGGTCCCCGAGCGCGCGCGGGCGTTTCGTGCGGTGCGTGAAAACACCCGAGGTGCTTGGTGGATGCACCGACTGACCAGTACCGCATGATGCTGTGTGTGTGTGTGACTGTGCTTGGTTGCAGCGCCACCAGGCCGCCGTCGACTCGAGCGCCGAGACCTGAGCCTAATAAAGGGCCAGCGAGTGATGTTGATACGAAAGGGGGCGGGGGGTCGCGTTCAAGTGTATTCGGGTCGTCACGTGGTAAACTGCGCGCAGAGGTCGTCAATGTCCTCGAGGCTCAGCCCCGCGAGGAAGTCGGCGTGCGCCTGCGTGATACAGAACGCGTGAGAGCGATGACGACGATGACGTGGTTGACGTTAATGGACCAAATGACAATGGGAGCGCCCCCGCGTACCTTTTCGAATTCGCGCTGGATGTGCTGCGTCTCGACGGCGCCAAAGTACGTGGCGAGGAACTTGGCCGCGCCGATGGCCAGCGAGTCCCCTTCGTCGACGATCGTGGCCGTTGATGCGCTGCCCGGGGGCTCCATTTCGCTGCCGACCCGCTGCTGGTGCTGATGCTGTTGCTCTCCGTCCTGTGGGGTATGACACGAACGCGCGCGCGCGTGAGCAACTCGCCGGCCTCTGGTCAGAGCGACAGAGAACTACGTACGATGGCGTTCCACTCGACGCGCGCGTGCGTCTTCTTGCGGACCACGGGGAAGCGCTCGAGCAGACGCAGGAACTCGGCCTCATCCATAGTGGCGCGGTCGGGGTGCAGTGCGTGCGTTTGATGGGATCGATGACTGTTAGGTGAAGCAAGACAATACTGGCTCCGGGGGTACTATGTAAAGGCGCCGGATTGGATGAAAAGCCGCAACCATCACTCCAGCGTGGTCGAACCCCGTCGAAAACCGACGAAAATGCTTGTGGGCAGTTCAGCCCCCAAACGCACCAATCATCGGCCTCCTCATGGTCTCTATTTTGTCCAATCCCCGACGTCCTCAGTGCAGCCAACATTCACATTTTGGGGGATGACGACGACCATTAAGGATTTCGCATTCACCCGCCGACACAATCAGGATGCAGGCCGCGACCGACACCGACACGCTGCTCTTCGCCGTGCCCAAGAAGGGCCGCCTCCATGATAAGATCCTCCGGCTCCTCGACGGCGCGGGCCTCGACTACCACCGCGTACGTTCGTCCCCTGTGTGTGTTTCTTGTGTCGTAGCCAACGCCGACTCACCCCGCAACGGATGCCAGCCCAACCGCGTCGACATCGCCATGGTCGCGAGCCTCCCGGTCACGCTCGTGTTCCTCCCCGCGGCGGACATTGCGACCTACGTCGGCGAGGGCAACGTGGACCTGGGCATCACGGGCCAGGACATTGTCGCCGAGTCGGAGACGACCGTCGTCGAGCTCATGGCCCTGGGCTTTGGCCGCTGCAAGCTCGGGGTGCAGGCGCCCGTGGCCAGCGGCATCACGGACCCCGCGCAGCTCGCGGGCAAGCGCATCGTGACCTCGTTCCCGGTCGTCGCCGAGCGTTACTTTAAGCAGCTCGAGGCCCCCGGGGGGTCCGCGACCAAGATCAAGTACGTCTCGGGCTCGGTCGAGGCCGCGTGCGGGCTCGGGCTCGCCGATGGGATCGTCGACCTCGTCGAGACGGGCACGACCATGCGCGCCGCGGGCCTCGAGCTCGTGTCGACGATCCTCGAGACCGAGGCCGTGCTCATCGCCAACCCCAACACGCGCCGCCAGAAGCTCGTCCGCAAGATCCACCAGCGGATCCTCGGGTACATCACGGCGACCAAGTACAAGATGGTCACGTACAATGTCGCCCGGGAGCTCGTCGAGGCCGCCAAGCGCATCACCCCCGGGCGCAAGTCCCCGACGGTCAACACGCTCACGAACGGCGACTACTCGGTCTCGGCCATGGTCGAGAAGCGGGACGTGTCGGAGATTATGGACCAGCTCGTCGAGCTCGGGGCCACCGACATTTTGCTCCTAGACATTGAAAACTGCCGCGTGTGAGCGAGCGCGCGTAAATACATAGAGCGACGTGGGGCGGTGCTTGCTAGAGGTGGATGCTCATGCTCCGAGGCCCGGGGGCTGCGCGAGGTGGCAACGGCGGCGGGGGCGGGGGCGCCACCACCGCCGATCGCACACTCGGGCCGAGCGTCGGGGGTTTGCTCGTCCTCGCTGACGGCGTTGACGGCGGAAGAGCACACTGCGCCCTCGGACGATGATGCCGACCATGGGCCCCCGTCGTGGGCCGGTTGCTCCTGTTGTTATCGCCGCCGTCATTGTCGTCGTCGTCGTGAAAATCGCACGGCGTCGTCGGGTCAAGGCCGAGCGCGTGGATGGCCATGCGCTCCTTGTGCAGAGCCGCGTCCGCGAGGTCGAGTCCCCACTGCTGCTGCTTCCAGTTGTCCTCGATGAGCGCGCGGAATGCCGGGCTCAGCCCCGAGGGGTCCCGCCAGACCGGGAGCGGCGGTGCGACGGCCGCCGCCTTGGTCGGCACCGAGGGCCGCGCCGCCTGCGAGTCCCACGACGCGCTCGTCGTCGTCGTTTGCGCCATTGTCGATGGCGCCACCGATGGCTTGGGCGGCGCGATGGGAGTCACTGCCCCGATGTGGGCGGGGAGGCGCGGGTGCTGCTGCTGCGCCACCTGGAGCTGCTCCTTGCGGGCGGCGTTGAGTCGCCGCCGGGCGCGGTCCATTTGCTGCAGCTGCGTGTGGAGTCGGGCCTCGCGGGTCTCGAGACGCTGGCGCTCGGCCGCGGCTGCACGCTCGTGCGCGGCCCAGCGCTCGCGCTCCGATGCCATGGCTGCACGCTCCTCGGCCAGGGCCCGTTCCTGGGCGGCGACCTGCTGGGCCGCGAGGTCAACGCGCTCGGCCATGGCCGCGACCTGGCGGGCCCCGGCGGCGAGGCGCTCGCGCTCCTCGGCGAGGGCCCGCTCCTGGGCCGCGAGGGCCTGGAACTCGCCGTCGTGGGCCGCGAGGACGGCGTCGAGCTCGTCCCGGTCCCGCTCGAGGGCCCCACGGGCCCGCTGGAGCTCCTCCCGCTCGTGCTCGAGGCGGGCCCCGAGGCGCTCGTGCTGGGCGAGGACCTCGTCCCGGTGGGCCGCGAAGCGCGCCTGCTCGGCAAAGAGCGCCTGGGCGTCGTCCTCGAGGCGCTGGCGGCGGCTCGCGAGCCGGGCCTCGGCCACGCGGGCGTCGGCGAGGGCCCCCTGGAGCTGCGTGGCCACGAGCCGCGAGTGGGCCTCGGCGCTGTCCTGGAGGGCGCTCGACTGCGCCTGGAAGTGCGCCGCGAGGGCGTCGAGGCGGAGCTGCTCGTGGCGCAGGCGCTCCTTGTCCTCGAGGTGCGCGTGGCGGTGCTGCCGGAGCGCGGCCTCGAGGCTCGTGACCAGCCCCGCGAGCCGCGCGCAGCCGTCCTCGGCCTGCTGGGCGTACGTCCGGGACGTGGCCTCGAGGCTCGTGACGACCCGGAGCCGGGCGGCGCTCTCAATGTCCCGCTGCGCGGCCTCGGCGTGGCCCGCGTCCTCCTGGAGCAATCGCCAGTGCGCGAGCGAGCCCTCGAGTTGGTGGCACAGGCGCTCGAGCTGCTGCTGCGCGTGCTCGTCCCGGAGCCCCGCGGCGAGCTCGTGGTCCCGGCGAAAGGCCGCAAACGCCATCTCGGCCCGCTGGTGCGCGTGCTTCTCGGCCACGAGCTGCTGGAGGAGCTCCCGGTGCTGGGCCTCAAGGGCCTCGAGCCGGGCCCCGAGCGCGGCCTTCTCGTCCTGGGCGAGCCCAAGGGCCGTCTCCCGGAGCGTCGCGACCGTCGTGAGCTCGGCCGCTGTCTGCTCGGCGGCCGCGTGCGCGGCGCCGAGTCGTTCGAGGTCGTCCCGCTGTCGGGCGTTCTCCGTGGTGAGCGCGGCGACGCGGCTCTCGGCTTGCGCGAGCTGGCGCTCAAGCCCTAGGACCCGCTCGGCGTGCGCGGCCTCGAGCGCCGTCAGGGCCGCCGCGTGCTGCTGGCGGAGGGCCTCCTCAGCGCGCTCGTCCCGGAGAAAGACCGTGTGCTTGGGGGACGATGCCGCGGGTTCCCGCTGCGGGGACCAACTCGGCCGGCGCGTCGGCGGTGCCGCTGCTGTCGCGGTTGCCGTCGTTTCTGCTGCTGGAGCGCTCATCGTCGTCACGGGCGGCGGCGGCGGGTTGATACTATTGGAGATGATCGCTGTCCCGGCGTCCGCGGGCGTCGACAGCTCCGGGTCCCACGAGAGCGAGTACGAGTTGTGCCGCGAGCGGAGCGTCGTCGGGGCTGCTGCTGCTGTGCTGGCGGTCATCGGGGCCTCGGCCTCGGCCCGCGCGGGCGACGGCGCTGGGGACGACAGGAGCTCCTCGAGGAGCTCGTCCTTGGACTGCTCAAACTCGACCTCGCGGACCTTGGACGGCGTCCCCGCCGAGAGCATCTTGGTCTTGCCCGGAGACGGGCTCGGCGCGGGCGAGAGGCTGCTGCTGCCCCCGGCGCTGGTCCTCATCGTCGTCATCGCCGTCGGGTCGCTCCTGCTGTTGCTGCCGACGGCCGCGTCTCCCGCGCCCCCACGATCGCCGCGGCGGGAGGTCGGACTCGGTGACCGAGGCACGGCGGCCACCGCGGGCGGAGGCGATGGTGGCGCTGGTGCTGGTGCTGGCGCTGGCGTTGGTGTGGACACGGACATGGCGGCGGGGCGCTCGTCGGTGTCCTGCTCTCGAGAGCTCTCGCGTCGCCGCCGCGACTTGGGCGGCGAGTCCGGGACGAGGTCCTTGAGCAGATCGTCGCGCGAGCTCTGGATGTCCCCGAGGGCCCCACTGCCCGCGGAGCGGCCCCCACCGCCGCCGCCCCCACGACCCGAGCGCGTCGTCGTCAGGGTCGGCGTCGCCGTTGCCGGGGGCTCCTGGGGTGCGCTGCTCATTCGCCCGCGGTCGTCCTCGTTCGCAGGCGGCGCGACTGTGGTCGGAGCAGCCGGGGCCCCCGCCCGCAGCGATGTCGACGGCCCATCGTCCATGGACTCAGGGCGTCGGGTCGTCGGCGCCGGAGGGGCCTCCGCGGTGGTGGTCGTCGGGGCACGAAGCGTGGCCTCGGCCGGGAAGAGCTCGGCCAGGAGATCGTCCGACGTCGGCGTCGGTGTCGGCGTTGGCTTTGGGTCCTTTGCCGGACGCGACGACGGCGGCGCCGTCGGGAAGAGCTCGGCCAGGAGATCGTCCGCGACCGAGGCATTGCCGTCGTTGCCATTGGTGCTGCTGCTGTTCTCTCGGGGAACGCGTCGGCCCGAGTCAGGCAGGCGATCGACGGCGGTCGACGACGGCTTGGCCGCACGGTTAACGCCGCTGCTGTCGCCGCCGCCGCCAAAGAGCGCGTCGAGGGTCGACCGCTGGCTCGTGGAGGGCGCCGCCTCGGGCTCGACGCCGGACGCAGCGGCTCCGATGGGCCCCCCACGAGTCTGCGAGGGCGGCGCAAAGAGATCATCGAGACCGCGCCGCTTGGGGACGTCCTCGCGTGGCGCAAAGGGATCGTCCGCCTTGCTCCGCGCCCCGCGCCGCCCCCCGCCGACGCTTGCGCCCTCGCGGCCCCGACGCCGATCGGAGGACGAGAGGAGGAAGCCGAGACCGCCGTCGTCGGCGTCCCCGCTGCCGCCGTTGGGCCCATTTGGCTCGGCAAAGAACGAGGCGTCGAGGCCTCGAACGGCATCGTCCGAGTCCGCGGGGGCGACTTGGACAGCAGCGGCGGCGGAGGTGCCGTCGTTGGCGTCGCGGTGGTCGCCCACCGCCACCGCCACCGCCTCCGCCTCCTCGTCGTGCGTCGCGTCGTCCTGCTCGGGAGGCGACGAGGACGCGGCAAAGTCGTCGTCGAGCCCGAGCATCCGCGCAAACTCCTCGTCGAGGGCCGACATCTTCTTCGGGGCCGGCATGGAGGTGGCGGTGGTCGTTGTCGTCTCTCGGCCGTGGTGGGGCTTGTCCCAGTCGTCGGCGTTCTCCGCATCGTCCTCGTTCTCGTCGCCGTCGCCATCGTCGTCGTCGTCGCGACCTGCGGCCTTCTTGCTCTTCTTGGGCTTTTTGCTGCTGTTGCTGCCGCTGCTCGATTTTTTCTTCTTCTTGGGCTTCTTCGGGGACTTTTCGCCGCCCTTGGCGCTCGTGCTCTTCCGGGCGGGGACGTCGTCGTCCAGCAAGAGGCCGTCGACGTCAAAGTCGCCAAAGTCGACGTCCCCATGGCCCCCGAGGCGGCCACTGCCACCGCCACTGGCGCCATGCGACCCGAGGGCGATGAGCCCGCTCGTGAGGTCCCCGCGATTGGACGCCGTCGGGGCCCGGGCCCCGGCCCCGGCCCCGGGGATCGGCGCAAAGCCCCCGGTGAGCGACGAGGACGCGGCCATCGCGAGCCGCTCGAGAGTGCGTCGCAGGCGCCGCTGCTTGGCGCGGGCGTTGATGCAACGGCCATCGCTGACTGCCCCGCCGCGTCCCGTGTCGGCCAAAGAAACCGCAAAACCAGCAAAAAAGGCTAAAGGACGAGCTCTAGCTCTACTCATACAATTTCTGTGATAAAACTACCTAAGCCAGCCTATTACGTCTCGCTCCACGGCCGCCACCACCACCACCATCAGCGCCAATGTGACCAAGACGGGGGGTCGTCGTCGTCGACGCGCCGCACTCGCTTGCGGTAGTGGCGGCGGGGGCGGACTTGAAGGCCGGGGGCGGCTCTTGATGATGTATGCGCCCTTGTACTGCTCGGTCGGCAGCGTCTGCGTCTGGTTGACGACGACCTCACCACCGTCGCCATCGCCGTCGCCTCGATCGCTGGGAGCAAGGGCGTCGACACCTGGAGCCGGGTCCCGGGGCGCATGGACTCGGGCGTTGGGGCCCTCGCCCTGATCATCATCGTCCTCCTCCTCCTTGTTGCTAGTGCCGTCGTCGTCTTCCTCGTCCTCCTCAATTGTGAAGGACGCGCCACCGACCCAGAGGTCCGCTAGGGGCCGCTGCAGGTCCCAGTTCTCGGCCTCCAGCAGCGCCACCCACAGCCGCGCGCGGTCCCGGTCGCGAGGGCCCGAGCGCTTGTCCCCGGCGACGACGAAGACCCGGGCGTTCATGCACTCGCGCAGCAGCGCCGACTCCCCGAGGGTCTCTACGCTCAGCCCCGCGAGCAGCGTGTCCACTCGCTCCAGGCCCACGAGGCCGTGGGCCACGGCCGTGTCGAAGGCAAAGCCCAGGGCCAGCGCGGTCGTGAGCCCCTTGCCGCCCGCCCACCTGACGGCGGGGTCCCAGTACGCGCGTCGTACGGTCCGCCACACGGCGCGTCGCCAGAGGGCGCTGTCCGAGCCTCGGAGGGCCCCGCACAGGTCCTCGAGTCCCTCGTGTGAGTTGGTGCCACCCGCCGACGCTAGGGCCTCGTGAAAGCCGGCGAGCGGGTGCCCGGGGTCGAAGGCGCGGACGGTGGCGATGGCACCGAGGAGCCCGCCGTCCCGGGAGCTCAGGCCGATGATGGACGCGCGGATGGGGCGGCGGGGGTCGGCGTCGTCGCACGCGGCGTAGAGCCCCCACCACGCGGGGTCGCCGTGCTCGGCAATGGCCACGAGCTGCAGGATCGCGTCCAGCTGCTCGAGGTTGACGGCGTCGGTGCGGAAGCGGCGAGCGTAGACGTCATCGCGGATACCGACGGCGACGACGACGGCGACTACTATGGGGGCGAGGAGGACGAAGGGGACGACGCCGATGCGTCCGGCCATCGGGGCCGTTCGGGATCTGCTCTGGGAGTCGTCGTGGGTTCGCCTGGCCCCAGCGCCGCTGCACGATCCCGCACCCACCCACCGCGCCAGCGCACGTGTGTGTCGTCGATCCGAATCAGCATCGCGCCGCCTCAGCGGCAGCCAGTAGCCAGGAGCCAGCAGTCAGGAGCAGCTCGATGCACCACCGTCAACCATCATCAAGCGCTGGCGCTTGTGGGTACTCCCACCGCAACCAGCAAAGCAATGCCACTGTTACCCGATTTCAGCCAATGTGAACCCACGATTCGCACTTTCTGCCAATCGATGATTGCGGTGTGGACGCCCGCAATGTAACGAGCGACCTGTGTCATCGGTCCAGTCGTTGGTTGTTGCTCCTCGCTGCACCCGAGTCCCATCTCGACGAGACTTCTTCGCTCGCTCGCTCGCTCGCTCGTTGGATCAGCACTTCCCAGTCGACCACGCGCGAGCCCCCGGCGTCGTCTTGATACACCGACTGGCAACAGCAAGCGCCACGTCAGCCCCCACAAGAACATGCGCCACCGGATCCCGCTGCTCCTCGCCGCCACCGCTGCCGCTGTCGTCGCCGTCACCGCCAGCGACACCTGCGGAAGCCGCGAGGCCTGCTGCCACCTTTGCGGCGATGGCGCCATGCGCTGTGCCCGGGGCCCCTGCAGCTCCTCGTTCTGGCTCAAGGGGATCTTCAGCGTCAGCGCGCCGACGTCCGCGCTTGGCTTTTGGGACGTGGTGTTTGTCTTTTACGGGATGGTCCCGTACCTCGTGCCCATGTTCCTCGCGCTGACGATTTTGCTGTATCGGCGCACGTGGACCCTCGTCTTCGGGTTCCTCTTCATCCCCATCTTCGCGGTGGTCAACGCCGGCATCCTCGTCCCGAGCCTCGGGAGCTGCGCCAAGTGCCTGCGCCCGTGCGGGGCCTGCGTCACGAGCAATGGCATGCCCTCGGGCCACGCGTCCAATGCGATCGGCATCGCCCTGTGGCTCCTCCTGGAAGGTCTCCTCGGCTTTGGACGGCGCTGGTCGGGGCCGCGCAAGGCCGCGTGGTCCGCGGTCACCGTGCTGCTCTTTGTCCCCGTGCCCTACAGCCGCGTGTACCTCGGGGACCACACGCCCCTGCAGGTGACCATCGGCAGTGCCAATGGCCTGGTCTTTGGGGTGCTCTACTTTGTGGTCCTCCGCAAGCTTCTCGCCCGGCGGCTGCGACAGCGCTGTTGCGGGATCGCGATCGTCAACGACTACAGCCCCGAGGCGACCGAGGCGTCGGAGGCCTCGCAGCTCCTGGAGACGGCGCTCGTGGACCGTCAGGAGAGCGCCCGGGAGGAGGAGGAGGCCGAGAAGACCGTGGGCTAAACGGACTCGAAGAGGCCCCGCATTTTAATCAACCGCATTCGCATTCGCATTCGCGGCTTCTTCCTCTAAATGTACATTCGCGACGTCTTCTCTCCTGCAACCAGAACCAGCACCACCGGCACCCGGTGTCAGTCGGTCAGTCGATGCTGATTGCGGCTGACTAACAAAATGTCCCAGCGTCGAACGGTTACGCTGTTACTGTACGGCACACCCAGCTGGACCACGTCTCTCCCCCCATGTGGGCTGGGGTGGCCAATCCTTGCCCTCCGAATGCGTTCAATTGACCAATCAGCAGACGCCGATGGAGCGTCATGGACAGGCCAGGCATCATCATTCCACAATGTACTGTATCAACGCGCCTGCATCTTCATCTTCGTGCATGATGTTGACGCGACAGCGACGCCACCTTGTCCAAGCCACCAGCGCACCAGTGCAGACAGAGCTCAAGGCTGTTTGTCGACAACGATAACGGGGCCCCGGGGCCATCGACAACGCACTCCCCCACTTGCCCACGCCCCCGAGACCCAATGCGCGCGCCCCGCTCCAGCCATCGCCATCGACACCGCCGCCCCCTCCGGGTCCCTAGGAGCAGCAGCGTCCTCCTCGTGCTGCTGGTCATCGCCACGGCAGCAGTGATGCTCCCGACCGCCGCCACCGCCACCGCCACCGCCAGCAGCAGCAGCAGTAGCAGCAGTAGCAGCAGCCAGGGCAGCGCCGCCCACAACTATTGCGCCAGCCGGGACGAGTGCTGCGAGCTCTGCGGCGCCGGCTCGATGCGCTGCGCGAGGGGCCCCTGCAGCTCGGCGTACGTCTGGAAGGGCCTCTTCAGCCTCAGCGCCCCGACCGAGTCCGTCAGCGTTGGCGACGCCCTCGGCGTCTTCTACGGGATGGTCCCGTACCTCGCGCAAGTCGGCCTCGCGCTGCCGATGCTCTGCCTCCGGACCTGGACGACGGTCTTCGCCTTCCTCTTCGTACCGATCTTCAGCGCCCTCAAGGTCGGGATCATCTCCCCGAGCATCGGCGACTGCGCCGAGTGCGCGCGGCCCTGCGGCTCGTGCCTGACCAACCACGGCATGCCCTCGGGCCACGCCACCAACGCCATCGGCCTCGCGCTCTGGATGATCCTTGAGGCGCTCCTCGGGGCCGGGCGGGCGTGGTCCTGGCGCCGCAAGGCCGCATGGTCCGCGGTCATCGCCGCCATCTTCGTCCCCGTGCCCTACAGCCGCGTCTACCTCGGGGACCACACGCCCCTGCAGGTGGCCATCGGCAGCGCCAATGGGATCGTCTTTGCCGGAATCTACTTTCTCCTCCTGCGGAAGCTCGTCGCCCGCCGCCTCGACGCCGCCTCGCGGTGGATCGAGCGCCGGTGCTGCGGCCTCGTCATCGCCAACGACTATTCCGCGCCCGCGCGTCCATCGTTGAATGCGGCCACGCTCGAGATGGAGCTCCTCCCGCCGCCGCCAGTGGCGCGCTCGCGGGCCATCAGCAGCGGCAGCGACAAGGCCCTCGCGCCGCCGTCCTCGGCGCGGCGACTTTGCTGCGGCAAGTGGCCGCGATGGACCAATAAAAAATAGATGAGGCCATTTCCGGTGCCTCGCGTCTCGTGCGATGCGACTGCGACGGTGGCGCCCGCGTCGCGAGCGACTGTGTGTGTGTGTGTGTGAGAGAGAGAGAGAGAGAGAGAGAGAGAGAGAGAG
>JAADYI010000408.1:0-18491 GCA_023338185.1 Lagenidium sp. CBS 127285
CTGCCCCCCCCCCCACCCGTCAGCCCGCTGCATGTTCCGCTCGCTGTCCTCCTCATTCTCCTCGCCGCCGCCGCCCGCCGCGGCCACGACCATGGACAAAGAGATCGTGACCGTCGACGTCCAGCCCGGGCCCCTCGGGATCCTCCTCGATGGCAAGGACAAGACCCGCGCCGCGGTGCTCGAGGGCTTCGCGCCCATTGACGCCGATGGGAACCGCGGGCCCATCGAGCGCGATGGCCGCGTGCTCGCGGGGAGCGCCCTCGTCGGGGTCAATGAGTACGACTTTGTCGAGACGGCCATGAGCTTCAACGAGATCACCCGGGTCCTCCGGGACACGGGGCACCTCCCCCGGACCCTGCACTTTGAGGTCCCCGTTACCATCGCCAGCAATAAGAAGACCGTGGCCGTCGCCGCCTCCTCCTCCTCGCCGCTGTCCCCGCGGCAGCCCGAGCCCGAGAGCGATGACCTCCACAACAACAACAACAACAAACGGCCAATGGCCTCGTCGTCATTCCAGGAGATTGACGAGAGCGAGGTCGCCGCGGCCCTCACGAGCCCCACACGGCGACTCACGCTGTCTCCACTGAGCCACTCGGGGAACAACCAGGATCCGATGCCCGCGGAGCTGACGATGCTCACGGTCGAGGCCCCCGCGGGGCCCCTGGGGCTCAACCTCGACGGCAGCAGCACCGACGTCGCCCGGGTCCTGGGCTTTGTCCCGCTTCCCGATGGCTCCACGGGGGCTCTCGAGCTCCACGGCGGGGTCCGCCCAGGCTCGCTCCTCGTCGAGATCAACGGCGAGGACGTCTCGACGTGGCCCCTGAGTGAGATCCTCGGGCGCCTCGGGGCCCTCGCCGACTCGCCTCGGCGCCTGGGCTTCCTCCTCCCAGACGCCGCGACGGTCGCCGCCATGGAGGAAGAGGCAGCGAGGGCCGCGGCGGCGGCGGCGCTCGCGCGGGCCCCGTCGTCCGCGCACAAGAAGGTGACGTACGTCGAGGACCTCGACAAGCGCCGCAAGCTCGAGCTCTCGCTCGTGATGAAGTTTGACACGACCACGCTCAAGCGCCGCGAGTGCTGGTTCATGATCGACGCGACGTGGATGGCCCACTGGGTCTCCTACGCGGCCCGCGGGAGCCCGTTGCCGGGGCCGATCACCAACCACATGCTTCTCGAGGACGACTGGGAGGCCAAGCTCCGCGGGGAGGTGCCCGGGCGGGCCGATGCCCCGCGCCCGGGGCTCGAGATCACCAAGGACTACCGGGCCGTCTCCCCGATGGTCTGGAGCCTCTTTGTCGAGCTGCACGGGGTCAGCGGCGGGACCCCTGTGCTCGCACGGTACGTGGTGTCTGTGTGTGGTGTGTGCAGACCACAGGTCGATTGATGATGTTTGGTTTGTTTGTTGTCGTGGTGCTGCTTTGCAGGTACTTGCTGGACATCTACGCCGAGCCCCTGCACGATGCCGAGGTCTCGGCGGCCCTGAACGAGACCCGGCTCAAGGCCTCGAGCATCGTCTCCGAGCTCCGAGAGAACTGCCAGGTGCAGGTGCTCGAGTAGACGACGACCGACTCGACCACCCGCCCGCCCGTCCGCCCGTGTTGCTTGGAGCCGTCGAGTCGTGTGTAGTGGACGCACGTTTGCGTGCTGTATATTCTCGTTTAATATCATGATCTGCCTGACACACAAGTCGCCTCTTGCGATCTCGACGGCGCTCGCTCAGTCACCTGTCGCATCCTTGGCCATCGAGAACCGACCGACGTTGAAGCCTGAACATTTCCACCTCCCCCAGGCGCACGAGCCGCGTCACCTCCCAGAGGCGCTAGCGACAGCGATCGCCGCAGTGTTGGTCCACCCCGACGGCCAAAACACCCTCGAGCCGCTGCGTCGACGTCGCGCGCCCGCCGCGGTGGCGGTGGGCGATCACCACCGCGCACTCGCGACGGATGACGATGGATTCGAGCGTCGTGAGGAGACTTTCGTGCGACGACCAGTGATACAGCACGTCCGCAGCAAGGACCACGTCCAGGGCCTTGAGATCGGCACTACCGTCGTCAATGTCGTCGCCCCACGCGAGCTCGAGGCCCGAGACCCGATCGCCGACGTCGTTACGGGCGATATTGGCTCGGAGCATCTCCATCCCGTCGGCTCGTTCCGTGAGGATGATCGCAGGGGGCGCGTCGTCGTTCGACGGTGGCGACGCTCGGGGCGTTGCGAGTTGCGCGTGGAGCTTGGCGTAGACGATCCCCACGAGCCCACAACCGGCGCCGAGTTCGAGCATTCGCCCAGCAGAGTCTCGGGGGCCCAGACTGCACGCGTTGGGTGACGGCGACGATGAAGCCGATGGTGTGGGCTTGATCAGTTGGAGGAGCGCGAGACTGAGCCAGATCGAGGCATCCCAGACGTGGGCGCCCATGGCCAAGCCATGGTCCTCCTCGATGACAATCCGATCGGTCGGCGAGAGCGCAAAGACGCGGAGGCATCGCGACGAGGGCGACGGAGGAAGTGTTGACTGGCCGCCCCCAGCCTCCTTGCGCCGCGGTAATTGCGGACCGCCCTCTGTGAGCAGCACCGCGAGCTCGGATGAGACCACCGGCAGGACCAGCGTCGTCTTAGTCTTGTCGAGCCACGCCGAACCCACGCAAAAGCTCTGCAGGGCTATGGTGATGGATGTCGATGCGGATGATAACGCCGATGGTGATGATGATGATGATGAAATGGAGGAGGCTGCTGCTTTCGCTTGCGTGGAAATCGTGGGATCGAGTGCGATCTGCAGTCGAATGGGGTGAGTGCATGCACCGATTGCCTGTGAAGGCCGACGTCGGAGGCAGCAGCGAATCCGCCACTGGACATGCGTCGTCCGATGTGTTTCCGTCTCGACGCTGCTGTCATAGATGAGCTCCCATGGACATGCAGAGTCGACGGCGCCGCCACTGTCCGTGACCGCGTGGACCCGGAGCGTTGCCCGCTGGAGGGCCGCACGGATCAACGGCAAGGACGGCGGCCGGGCCATCTCGTCGATAGCGTCGACACACAACGCAAATGGCTCGTCCATGCGGACGCCCCGCGAGAGACTCCGGCGGAGACGCAGGCGGAGGAGCGTGATCGGGGCCGCGCAGTCGCCACAGCTGCCACTGACGGCCCGCGCCAGGAGCGCGGGGTCCCCAAGACCAAGACGCGCCGCCATGGGCGTTGCTGTTACTGGTTTTGGCAAATCCGAATCGTGGGGATCGTCGCGTCCTTTCAAGATCACTTCACTTCACAAGCCAAACAACGAGACCGTAATAACGACGTCCATGGGGGTCCGACGTGTCATGCTGATGATGGGGCGTCGGCGGGATCGTCGGGAGCTCGACAATGGGTCAACGCCCAGCACAACTCGCGCGTGCGGGTCATGCGCCGCAATTGACGAGTGGCCCAATCTCTCGTTAAATATATCGCCCAGAGGGGGGCGCCGTCGGTCGGGTCCTCGACTCCGTGGGGCCATTCGCAGTGCCCGTGGTTGGCGCCCCTGCGCATCGATATCGATCGATCTTTACGGCGCCGCCGGTTGTGTCGTGGGGCATGTCCAAGGCGGCCACGCGCCGCCCGCGGGCCTTTGGCCGGACGTCGAATGTCTGGCAATACGTGTACGTTGGACGACCGCGCGCGCCGTACCTGCTGCTGCTGGTTGTGTGCCGACGGCGGACTCAATTCATCACCAGGGAGACCGTGCAAGAGCGATCGACGCCCAAGACCGAGCACCGGTCCCGGCGCTTGTCCCAGGCATCGGGCTTTGATGAGAACGACGAGGGCTCCGAGTTTGACCCCTGGGAGCTGGGCACGGGGACGGAGTCGCGTCGGGCCGGTCTCCAGACCAAGCTCCTGGATCCCGTGCCGAGTCGGGGGTCGGTGGTCGGTGGTGGCGTTAGCCTGAAGCCCACCAGGAGCCTCGCAGAGCTCCCCAACGGCGGCGGAGGCGGCGCCGGTCATGCCAATGCCCCATGGAAACGCGGGAGTGCCATGAGCCTCGCAAGCGCCAACAGCAGCAGCAACAACAACGGCGCGACGAGTCCGACGACGAGCACCACCGCCGCCGCCACCAGCGCGGCGCGAAAGGTGTACGTGCCGGTGAGCGGCCATGAGGTCATCCGCCGGATCCAGAACCTGGGGACATCGGCTTCGGCGCCGACATTGGCGAACCCGCCGTCGCCACAGAGCCACGGCCAGGGCGTCCAGCCCAGCGCCGGCAACGCCCGGGAGCTTCTCGGGCCAGCGAGTCCGCAGGCGACGATGGCCAATACTACAGCCACAGCAGCAGCAGCGGCGATCACGACGCAGCTCCCGCCCCCAACGTCATCGGCAACGGGGGCAGCGATCGTCACCGACGCCGAGCGGCTCCAGAACGACTTCAACTCGCAGACCTCGCGGCTCTACTACGGCTGCAGCGTCGCCCTGGAGCTCTTCAACGGTCAGCTCCTGGTCGTCAGTGGCCCCGACGGCCACGTGGGGATCGAGTCGCTCGACAAGATGCACCTCCGAACCCCCGCGCCTTCTGCCATCAGCGGTAACGCGTCGAATGCGACGACCACAGCGGCGGCGACGATGACAACGTCCTCGACCCCCGTGACATCACTGAGCGGCCGCCACCGGCCCATCTTCACGCTCATCGACCTCACGGACGTCCGCAGTGCCAATGCGATTCGCTACGGGGACGCTGTGTGGCTCCAACTCAGCGTTGGCCTCGGTGAGGGCTCGTGGGAGCAGGGGGGAGTGCTCGGGGCCAAGGTCCGCGAAGCCCCACAGCTCAAGGCCCTGGCCCTCGCCGATGACTCGACCATCCGCAACGACGCCCTGGCGCCGCTGGTCGTAGGCCACCCCGTGCCGGTCAAGGCCTATCTCCCCAAGGCACGTTCTATCGCTTGCTTGCTAGCGTGTGCGCGCCCCGGTGACTAATACGCGGCCGCCATGTCGACGTTGTGATGCTTGTAGAACCGCGACGATGCCGATGCCCAGGCGGATGAGATCCAGTCCCGGGTCCGGAACAAGTCGTCCAAGATGCTCGGCAAGTGGATCATCCGCGCGGCGCTGCCCCACGCCCGGAAACCCAGTGACGTACGTGAACGGACCGTCTGTGTGTCCTCGCGAGGTTCTGGGCATGCGCGCCAGTCCCCAGTGCCAGTGCTTACCCGCTCGTGGCGTGTTGGATAGAACTATGTCTACAACAACGATGAGGTCTACCTCGAGCAGGATTGGTTCTACCTCGGGGCCGACTCGGATGCCGGCCAAGCCGTGCTCCGGCAGCTGCCCCCGACGACCCCGGGGCCCAAGGACGTCAAGCCCGGCGAGTACGTCATCGAGCGTCGGGCGGCGTGGCGGATCCGGCTCCTCGACTCGAGCAACGGCGGCGCGGGGCTCACGCTCGCCCAGCAGCAGATGGAGCGGCTCCTGCTCCGGGCCAAGAACCAGCTCAAGCAGTCGCGGCGGATGCGCGCGGGGCAGACCCGGAGCCCGGCCCCGGGGATCCAGGGCGGGTCCCTCTTTGTCGGCCAGCTCCGGGCGCAGCTCGCCGTCGCGACTCGGGGCTGCGATACCATGTACCTCGGTGAGCAGGCCCGACGACTGGCGCGGCTCCCTGCACATCTCGGTCAGCGGGCCGAGGCCATGAACGCCCTCGAGCCAGACCCCGCGATGCACGTCCCGACGGCGTTCGCCGGCTCGTCCGGCCATGAAGCACCCACAGTTCCCGGATTCTTGGCCCCAGCAGCGGTGGACAAGGCGAGCAACGGCCGCGATGGAGCTGCGGGTGCTCTTGTTGCTGCTGCTGGTCACGAAGATGAAGCCGAGCAGGAGACCGAACGCCACACCGACGCCCACGGCGGCGACAGCGACTGCTGTGGGCTGTGCCAGGCCGCGAGCGTCGGGTACAACCTCTGCGGCCAGAGCCACGAGGTCATGGACCGCCTGCATGTGGATATGGAGCAGCACCACGGGGCACTGGTCCTGGCGACCCAGCGCTTGAGCTCCCGACAGCACCAGCACCAGCACCACTCACACAGTCATGCGAACAGTGGCTGCTGTAGCAACAATAGCAACAATGGCAGCAGCAGCAGCAGCATCGCCCCTTTGATCCATGGCACAGGGGGCTCTCATCGCAATGGCGACTCATCGTCGTCGTCATCGTCTAGATTGCCAGTGGGTGACGCCGCAACGAACTCGTCCCCGGCCGTGGCAACTGCCTCCCAGCGGCGCGTGGCCGAGCTCCTTGCGGCTCAGGACCGGCACCTCGTCGAGGTCATCAAGATCAAAGAGAAGGCCGTCAAGGCGGCACTGGCGGCCCAGGAGCACGCGCGAGTGGGGCTCTCGCCCGTGGCCGCGCAGTTCCGCGATCGCTTCAAGCACCTCCAGGAGCTCACGGCGGCCCACGACGAGGCCCACGGGGCCCCCGTCGAGCACCACGGCATCGGGGGCCACTTTCAGCGGCTCCACCAGGAGCTCCGGCGGGAGGAGACGGTCCGGCGGCAGTCCCTGCGCCTCAGTCTCAGTGACGACGAGCAGCGGCGCCTCGGGGCCTTGGCCGAGTCCGAGGACGCCGTCGAGGGCCGCGACGAGGACGACGAGGACCCGGCGCTAGAGGGCGAGACGATGGCCGATGGCGAATCGCGCCCCGCCGCGTCGTCGCGCATGTTCCCGACCGAGCGGGAGATGGAGCAGCTCCCGCCCATCGACACGGCCGTGGTCCTCGCGCTCTACCTCCAGAACAAGGCCGCGGTCGTCGAGATGCTCGATGGCTACGCGGACCTAGTCGAGACGCACATCCGCCCGAACCTCGCGGCGGCCATGAACGCCCGGAACCGCGGGGCCCTCGTCGAGTTCCTCGACTTTAGCGCCCGGGCCTCGGAGTTTGTCTGCGCCCGGCGCGTGCAGGTCCGCGTCGCTGAGCTCCTCCATGCGATCGCCGAGACCGACGTCGGGGACACGGGGGGCTTCCAAGGGGCCTTCGACCGGCTCCTCGTCGAGTTTGACGCCACGCTGGCGTTTGTGCGCTTTTACCGGGACAAGGTGGGCAAGAAGGCCGCCAAGAAGCGTCAGTCCTGATCAAATAATGGAAGAGCCTTTCGTCATGGCATTCGGTGACTTATGCCCAACGGCCGTTGAAACTCGCAGGGGCATGAAGATACGTTTTGTTGAATGGCGATTGTTTTTTTTTTTACCAATGATTGGAGACGACTAGTGCATGCTTTAAGCCAATGAACGTGAACGTGCATCTACACCAGTCGTTTCAGGTTGTGGGGGGGTCAGGGACAACTGTGGTTCTCCAAGGCTCCATCAGTCATCAACTTGCGCGTCTTCGACGACACCGAGTCCGCGCCATCGTCGGCATATTCGTCTACAACTGCCCCATTTGCCACTCACTCAGCTTGTTCTTGCGATGCTGCGTTGGGTCTTCCGATTGTATAATCTGGCGGCGATAGCAGGCCCCCGCTTTGGGATGTTGGGTCCATCAGCCTGACGTGATAGTCCCAGCGGGGGTCAGAAGAGCTGGGCAACTTCTTTGTCAGACCGAGGTTCTCTTGGCCTTCGCATTGAGGGAATCAGCATTTCGACATACCACTTCAAACTATCCTCTGTGTGTGTGTGTGTTTTGATCACTTTGAGTTTTTGTGTGTCGGAACTCGGTTTTGTATGCGCGCGATGAGGAACAACTTGGTTGATCTTGTAGATGATGACAACCTTTTTTACTCCTACTCATACTGAGCGCCGTGAGACTCTTCTTCCTTCCCTAACGTGGATGCATCCCCAATGATTCACACAGTTATTAGCTCTAACTGAACACTATCGAAAACCCATGTAGATAGACACATATTTGTGAGGGGATCTATTGTGTCCGAATGCAATTCGTAGGAATACCGAGGTTTCAATCCATTTTTCATTTCTGTCACGCAATTACTCGTCCTTGGCTTCGTTTTTGGTTTCTGTGCTTGTGGGAGCGTCACCATAGATCCGGTTGTAGCGTCGGCGAAGTTCTTCCCGGCGTTGCTCGGCTTCCGACAACACCCTCGGAATCTCAACGTCCACAGGCGCTGTGGTTGCACTACTGTCTCTGGATTCCTCTTCGTGAGTTGCAGTGGCTGACGATTTAACGGGCACTGGAGGTTTATCCTCCAAGTCATCTGTGGGTTGTGATGGCGACACATTGGATTGTTCAGTAAAACTTGGACGGGAATTCGACGCAGTGGGGGGTGGAGATGCAGTCGCTGGCTCCTCGGTAGATAAGTGTTCCTCGGGCGCTGCTGATGAGGGCTGCGGCACAGGCGACGGGTGTGCCGATGCAGGATACGCTTGCTGATGGCTCTGTGTCGATCCACTGAATGCATGTGTTGCAGCCTGGAGCGCGGCCAGTTGGGCATGAAGAAGTTCAATCTGGCGCTGGAGGATCGCAGGGTCAGGTATCGGGTGGGTGCTTCCACTTCCTGGGGCAGCGGGGTGAAAGCCAAATGGCGGCATCACCCCATATCCAGGAGGCATTCCAAACCCAAACGGAGCACCAAAGGCTGGTCCGAACAAATACGGTGACATATACGGTGGGTAGCCGACCGGCGGCGGTGTTCCTTGGGCTCCAGCTATGTGCGGAGCATTCAGGTGTGGAGTCGATGCCTGTGGTTGTTGAGCCATCGCTGGATTTGTCGCTTGAGCTGGTGGTGCCGGATTTACCTGAGCGGGGGCTGGCGGTTGAACATTCTGGGCAGGACCTGGTGGTGGTCCATGAGGTGGTTGCCCCGCTGCCGGCCGAGCGGGAGCGGCCCCAGGGGCGGTAGGTGCAACTGGAGGGCGAGACGAGGTCGGGATGATCGACCGGCACGTCGGGCAAGTTTGCTGGCGCTGGACCCACATCTTGAGACAGTCAATGTGGAAAATATGAGAGCATGGGAGCTTCTTGGACAAGGCAGCACTCATTTCTTCTCGGCAAATGATGCAAGTGCGATCAGTTTCTTGGAGCTCTTCTTCGGTAGGATTTGGGAATCGTTCATTGAGATTGGCAGTGATTTTTCGATAACGAAAATATGACGCGATCCGGCGCTGAAGATTCTTGATTGACACCCACAAGTCTCGAACGATATGAAGAGGCATGCCGTAGTATGTGAAGATGAGCATGAAGAAAACCTATGGTTGCGAATGTCAGTGCAGTGTAATGAAAAGACGATTATCCAACGTACCAGGTAGATAAGAAGCTTGATGATCTCTGAGACCAATTCTAGGTAAAAGAGGTAAGTAAACTTACTTGCCCAGTTTCCGTCCATTCGTGCGTCGATGAGGTGGAGCACGTATCGCAAGAAGATCGCGGTAAGCGTCACAAAAAGAATGAGAAACTCAAACCCGAAAAGGATAAACACTGATGGTCCCGTCTCAACGACCTTCATCCCGCAAATCAACACAAACGCCATATCGACGGCAGCTAAAATGCTCATCAGCGCTACCAAGCGCATGTGAGTGAGCCTTGACACCACATCAGTTTGTTCGATCTGCGAATAAAAGCAATCATGGAACAACGATTGATATGAGGCCAGGATATGTGGATGTACAGGTACCAAACCACGTACGAATTCAATGCGTGACTGTGACAGCCAGTGGAAAATCTTCAAGAAAACAAGAGATGTGAACAGCACCACGACTTGAAAGTTTATTTCGTCGCGGAAGATGGTGAGCGCAAGACAAGTTTCCGTGATGGCATAGCGCACATTCTCGTGAAGGATCTAAGGACGATCCCACCAGTTCAGTACACCGTCAGCATGCATCCAACACACACTATTGCACAAACCTCGACTTCTGCATCGCGCAGCGCACCCAAGAATATCGACTTGACGAGTCGGCCCAGGAGCATTGTCACTACGAGCCCGGCGTTACCGAGGATGAGGACGCTGATCTTGGACGTGACGAGGTAGATTACCGCTGGGTAGAACTGTTGGCGGGTCATGTACGTGTACCAAAGAAGGCACCCGCAAGCCACCAGGCTCGCGCTGGAGTATAGCCAGAATTTGACCATGCCCCGGACTTCCCCTGGACGATCCGTGTCGCCCCTGTGTGTTGCGAAACTCCGTGTGCGCCTTTGCTGCTTTTCGCTCTTGCAGTGAGAATTACGTGGCGAGATCTGAACGAGTTCTCTGTGTAATCCACCCTATTTCGATTAACAAACTGTAACGGTTCCTAACCTATTTTCTTGATCAATAGCTTTCTGCGTTTGAGGGCTTTGTGAGCTTGGACGATGGGAAGGGCTGCTGAGCAGAACCTTGAGGAACTCGAATCCGGACTTTCCTGGTTGCTGGGCACCTTCTGCGATAGACGCATAGGCTTAACGTCGCAATCAAAATCATACACATCTATGACTTGTGTTGGCGAAACTATCGGGACGTCGGTCATTGCGATTTCCAGTTCTTTTGCTGACGAATTCATCTCAATACCAATGCGACACGAAATATCCACTCATACTCACACGTACTTGTCTTGATAGCCTGATGAATTAGCGAGCGGTTGCTTTCTGAGACAGAGCAAGATGGGTTGAGTTATTGTCACTCGCTTAAAAACAGTACTGACTGCAGCACCTGAGAAGACAATCTTGTACCCCGAAAATGGTGCGGTTGATCCGCTTTCAACAAAATTTTCACGCTCCATCCGATACAATATGGATTTCGCGACTTGCAAGGATACACTTAGAGCTCTTGAGAGACCTTGAGGAGTTGTGTGCCGCTTCAGCCTCCCATGACATTCAGTGATAGCACCTCCCCACACAAATCTTCTACTCAGATCTCCACACGACGCAATGCAAGTTTCACAACTCACGGTTGAATAGGGCGTCGTCATATGCACCAACACCGAATACTTTTGGATCTTTTGAGGGTACAAGAACTTGATGCTTCAAGAGCTTTATGACAACAGTGAGTCATGTTTCAGTTGTAAAGGCGACAAGGATGCTCGTACCTTGGTTATCACTAGAGATGCCTTTCTCGGGGTTAGCGCTGGAAACTGGTCACTGAGGCTATCGGTCATGCGTTTGAAATTTAGTAAGTTTGAACTTCGTGCTGCTCCCCCTCGTAGTGCGACTTTACATTTGTTTGTCGACTGTTTTGGATTGCACCAGAAATTGTAGGAGTTCTTCTTCGGTGGGTTGAGTGGATATCACTTGGTCGTGCTGGCTGCTTGTTTGCTGGTCCGTCGACAACAACTGAGGCTGTCCCTTTGATGGCTCTGAATCTTGACGTGGAGATCCCTTCTGAATCTCACAACTGGTACGAGAGGATGCCACCGTTGTTGGTACACGTGATTCATGTTGGGACATTGTTTCAAAGCTATTGTCCACAGCCTCTATTTCCATGGTGACAATGTGGTGAGGCGTTCTCAGCTTGCCCTATATTCAAAGCCAAATTTGTCGTAATCAATCTCGAGAAGGCGGCCTGTTCGACCGTCTTACCACGTCCAGTTTGACTGATGCGGCTTCGAAGTCGCAATCATCATCCCATGGAGCATCACAGAAGAACGGTGGTTGCCAATCAGTTGGGCAACGATCTGCCAACAAAGGCAAGTCAGTTTCAGGTGAATTAGAGTATCATGTCTGCAAGTACCGTGGAAGCGGAGTTTCATCGTGATCACGCGATTTGGGGGAAGGGGATCGAGGTTGTTGGTGATGCTCACAAGAGATCGAATCATTTGAATTGCCTGACTCTTCACTTGGTCAGGGCTACACGTGCCTTCAGCCGATGCCATGAACGATGCTGATAACTTCGTGTCGCCATGTTCGGTATAGTGAAAGTTGTACGTATAGCTTCAACGCACTTTTAGCAATCGAGTGGGAATCCCCACGCAGGTTCATGCACTTGTCACCTTTCCAGCATATTCCCAGGCTGATTCGTCGGGGATGCAGAATACACGCAGAACATGAGGGATTTCAGGTATGCCTTGTCGAGTGCGGCGAAAACTAAAACGTAACATTAATCAATTGTGTTTTGACAGCGATCGAGTTACTCACCTCCTTCTTCAAGCCACTGTGTGACCTGGATTGCGTCGCTCGCATCCTTCGTCTCGACATTTTCTGGGGCAAGGCATTTAATGTGCATGTCGGCATAGACCTCAAACGAAAGTAAAAAACGAAGCAGTCAATATTGCCCACAAACATGTGTCGTGCGTACCACACGTACTCGCTCTTTGAACAAGCTCTCGGGGAATAGATCTACAGAGCTCGCAGGGATAAGTAACTCATCTCTCTATTCCTCTTTCAAGCAGCCAGATTCGCACCCCTCAGATAGCAGATCTCGGAAATGGACACACGGATCCTATCGCGAGTGGAATGTCAGTTCTGCATCGCCGATCTCTCTGTCCGTCAAGTGAGCCCCTGTGCTGCCTCACATGTTGCGTATCACATTTAGGGACTGTAGACGCGTGACCCCCTTGGTCTTTTGCGCCGTCCGACTGGGGGTCTTCCTCGTTGAAGTTGCGCTCTTTGTCATCTTCCCGTCGTTGCCGTTGTCTGTCGTTGGCTGTGCGTGCCGTGCTGAGGAAATGGATTCCCGCCCATCAGATCGAGAGTGATGGTCAAAACTTCAACCAGCCAGCATGCTAAGTTTGCTTCGTATCACACTGCGAACTTTGCGCGGGCGGTTGAGGTCGTAGCCAAGAACATTGCCCACCTGACGAAAGGGCGGGAATCGTGGCGAGTGCCATGACCGTTGCCAAACGTCGACCGGCCACCACCGGGGCAACGCCTGCCGCAAGCGGCATCCGTCCGGTGAATCCATGCGACTGTGACGTGGCACGTGGCCGCCAGAAGCTTTCGCGCATGCGCGGCGAATTAATTTGGAGGTGTCACTGGACAAGGGAGCGCCTGGGTTGGTGCTAACACCACTGCACTACTGTAGCTGGCAGGAACACCCACGCACGGCGGAAGATCGCTCTACGCGCCTTCCAAAGGGTGATCTGGCATGGGACGTCGCCCTAGATAATGCTGGACGTCTTGGTTGTTGGATGCGTGTTCGCCAGTGAATAAGACGGCGAGGTTCAGAGCTGGGAAGGTTGTCGGAAGCATGCAGCTTGCTTCTGACTCAGGTTTCTTTCAACCTGCGCGACTGGCGCCAGCTCCCCCGGTTGGAGCTCAGTGACAGAGGAAGGCGGCGTCCGGTTCCAGATAGCTCATTCCCCAATTCGCTTGGCTCTCCCCAAGCGTCTTACACCTTGGATCGGCGTCAGCTCCCAGTTCCAAGTCCACCGGCCAAGGATCGCGCGGCGTGGTCATGGTGAAGTTCCGAAGTGCTTACTTTTTGGCCTTGGCCGTGCCATTGTCGACGGTGTTAGCCCATTATGGAAACACCAACAGCTCTTGCACCCTCCAAGACGTACCAAAGTCCTGCGATGGGAAAGGTGGTTGGTATCCTGTGAGTGTCGTCGGGAAGGGGGTCTTCTGCGTCCAAGGTCCCGTGTGCAGTGCGGACAAGAAAAAGAATTGTCCGGTTCCGCAGGTGGGCCTCGAGAAGGGTTCGCGCTGCGAGGTGCTCAAGGACAGCAAAGGCGTGTTTGGTTGTGTCGAAAACCAAAGTTGCGGGTCGGCCACGTCGGGTTCAACGGAGGAGGCGAAGTCAGCGAAGCTCTGTGACGTCGAGGAAGACGATGACACGACAGCAGGGGAAGCGTCAGGGTCTCCATCGACTACGCAGACACCAGAGGAAGGGTCTGCACAGCCTACGAGTGTTGGAACCACTCCCGCGCAGTATGGCAATGCACCATCGCGTGGCAACCCTGTAGAAAGACCAACTACGACGAATCATCCGAGTGGCCATTACCCAACGCAGGCTCCTCGAGATGGGGAAACTAATGCACCAGCCTCTGGCACTCCAGGTAGCCAATATCCGTCATCGCAATCACCAGAAGACGCCCCTGCCCCACCTGCCCCAGGTCCAGGACAAAGTCCGGTTCCAGGCCAGAGTCAGGCTCCCGGTTCAGGGCCAACTCCTGGGCAGAGCCCGACACCAGGACAGAGCCCGGCCCCCAGCTCAGCACCTGCTCCAGGTCAGAGCTCGACTCCTGGCCCAGCCCCAGGGCAGAGTCCGACTCCCGGTGCGGGGACGACTCCGGGGCAGAGCCCGGCTCCCGGCTCAAGCTCGGCTCCAGGGCAAAGCCCGGCTCCAGGACAAAGCCCGGCTCCAGGCCAGAGTCCGGCTCCCGGCTCAGGGACGACTCCAGGGCAGAGCCCGACGCCAGGACAAAGCCCGGATCCTGGCCCAAGTTCAGCTCCAGGACAAAGCCCGGCTCCAGGGCAAAGCCCCATTCCTGGCCCAAGCGTGACTCCAACGCCATGCCCAAGTAGGTCACCTAGTGCCACGCCAATTAATTCTTCATCTCCGAGCCCATCTATGGGTCCCGGCCCGAATTCAACTCCAAGTCCTACGAACAGTCAACAGCAGGGTCCTGCCCCAGGGCCTGGGCAAAACACTAACCCCAGCCCAACTCCCACGCAAAATTCCACTCCATGCCCAAGTGACAGCAGCAGTTCACCCAGCCCAGCTCCTGGTCCTGCTCCGGGTGAGGAACCAGGCCCAGCTCCAGGCCCCGGCCCCGCTCCTGGTCCAGGCCCCGCTCCTGGTCCTGCTCCGGGTGAGGAACCAGGCCCAGCTCCAGCTCCAGCTCCTGCCCGCCGATTCTTGCGCCGTTGAAGTTACTTTGAGCGTCCACAGGAAAAGCGATTGTGCGCTTTCACGTTGTACTGAGAACTTGTTGAACGTTTTACATGAGATCCATGTTCACAATAATCATACGTTTGAGACCCTAGTGCTGGTGGTTCCCATCGTGCCTGTTCGCTGTTGCGCCTCGTATCCCTCGTGCTGACACCACTCCCCGCCGTCGTTAATCCCCAACTCGTAGACCCAGCGGAGCTCGCGCTGGGACGGTGGGTACATGGTCCAACGCATTGGGACGTCCTGCGAGGGCCGAATGTCGGCGTCAGACTCGGCATTGGGACTGATTGTGATCGTGCGGATGTTGGCGTCCTCAAACATGGGCTGGTTGTCCAGGATGCCCCCGTCCATGACCCACTCGCCCTCGAAGCGGAACGGCAGACCCACGACCGGCGTCGCGCAGCAGCTCGCGATCAATGTTTTCAGGAGGTGGTCCCGGGACTTGAACGAACTCTTCCGTCGGGTTGTCCACGCCGACAGCGACGTATAGACGATCGTGCACTTGGTCGGGTCGTCATTGCAGCGCTCAAAGTCATCGAGGTTGGCGTGCTTGGTGAGCGCGTCCACGAGGTACTCGCGCATCCGGAAGGGTCCGCGGAGGCTCCGGTGGGCGCGAGGCACGTAACTCGAGATGACCGTGTCGCAGATCGCATCAAAGTCGGCATCCAACGTCAGCCCGATACTCGCGAGGGCCCCCGCTGAGGTCCCAATGAAGCGCGCCTGATGGTGGACCCCATACGCCCGGAGAGCCTTGGCCACGCCGAACATGTACACCATGAGCCACCCGCCCCCAGCGAAGGAGAACCCCAATTGCAACGGGCCTTGCTCGGAGGACGTCGGCAGCACCCCATCCTCGACCGAGTTGGGCGACGTCGTCGCCTGGCTGCTGCCATCGTCGTCATCGTCGTCCGCCTCCCCCCTGTGCTTGTCTGTCTGGGCGACGGCCGCCTTCTTGTTCTTCTTCTTCCGATCGGGACCCCGGGACTTGCGGCGGGAAAAGATGCCTCCCCTCGCTGGTTCCTGCTCCGTGAGGGCCCGTTCGCGGCCGCGCTGCTGCATGTTGAGGAGTGTGGCCGGCGGGAGCGTCGCGAAGAGCAGCGGCACCGACATGATGATCCACACGAGAATGAAGTCGCTGGGGGGTGGAGAAATACAGTACCGTGGCCCTGGGTTCGCTTGCCTCCCGAGGACGTCAACAAGGACGAATGGGCTGGGTTCACCGCCAATTGGGGACTGCGCCGCGCGCGTCGTTGCGGGTGGCAATTGGGCGATAGCGGGCGGGAGGGTGAGAACTCACCACGGGATTGGGCTGTCGTCCGGGTGCGGGTGAGGTGGCAACCACGAGCAGGTTGCGGACGTCGAGGGCCTTTGATGGCCGGATGCAGTAGCAGCGATGTCGCCGTCAACGTTGCGGGACTGAAACTCGAGGGCGATGCGTTGTCTGGGGCACTGTCGGTGCCGGAGATGCCTTGTGGATCCAAGGTCCCGCCCAGCCACCCATCACCACGCAATGCGTTCTTGCCAGCACACACTGCACACAGCAGACGTCGCGCTGTCCTCGCCCGCGCGCGGACCCTTCCCCCGCGATCGGCTTGTGACGCAATTATGACAAATATTGTACGAGGACAATGAATGGCACTGCGTGATGAGCTGGCACCGATCGCAGAGCAGTGATTGCGACCAACCGGATGGGTCTGATGCCACGTCAGCACATGGGGTTGCGTTCGTTTGATGTCAGCGTCTTCCCGTCGAGATGCAGCTCGGGCGAGGGTCACCTACAATGGGTTCGGACCAAACATGCTTGCAGTTTCTTCAGACACATGCACGGGGGGGGGAAACACGCCCGTTGGTCGGCGCTCCTACGTGAATCATGGGCTGTTTATTGCAATCGACTCTCTCTACTCTCGTAAGAACGTGGTGTCAAGCACGCGAAATATGAGCGACGTCTCCCAGAGGAGGTCGTGATAGTCGTCAGCGATTTGTCGTGTGGCCCTCGTGAGTCCCTGTGGCAACGAACGACAACGGAACGCATTCACCACCACGGACGTTTGCAACGCGAGCATGCACGACAAGAGACGCCGAGGGCTGGACGCGGCCACCCGGATGCCGCCCTTTTTGCCCGCCGTCGTCGCCATTTGCAGGGCCATGATCGAGATCGCGATCCCTGTGACTGCCCCGATGCACAGCAGCACAATGGCGAGGAAAACGAGATCGTCATTGTACACAGCAATGCCGATCGTGTTGATAAGCAGCAGCGCGGCCCCAGCCAGCGTCCTTCGGGGTCGATTGGCGATAAGCAGTCGGCTCCCAAAGCATAGCAGGAGCTCGAGCTGGAGGATGACCCACAACGCACTGAACCACCAAGGTGCGGGCTTGGCCACGATCCGTGAGAAGGCATCATCGACCCATCGGTAGCCAGTCGCAGCCCCGATACTCGTCCTCCACCGTAGTTCCCCGGGATCGCTTGGGCTGTGTGTCTGCTGGGTGTACCCGTGGCTCCTCAGCCACTGGAGACCATCGTGGTAGCCCAGTTGATAGACCCAACGCATCTCTTCTGGCCCCGGTGGGTAGACATACCACCAGGGATACACGTAGCGAGAGGGCTTGATGTCGACTTGCACCGGGGCGCTCGAGCTTGGGCTGATCTGGATGGTCGGACGCGCGTGCTGGTCGTTGTCTTCAAACAGGGGTTGATTGTCCAGTAAGACCCCGTCCGCGACCCACTCACCGTGGAGCTTGAAGGGGAGACCCACGAGCGGCGTAGCGCAGCACGAGGCGATGAGCGTCTTGACGAGGTCCTCCCTCGTCGGGAACGTGGAGACCCGACGAGTGACCCACGCCGAGAGCGACGTGTACACGACCGTGACTATCCCCGGGGTCTGATGGAGTCGTCCAAGCTGATCCAATGGTAGATGCGTCTCAATCGCATCGACCAAGTACTCGCGCATCCGGAAGGGCCCCAGCAGGCTCGCTTGGACCATCGGCACATAGCGATCTATGACAGACCTCACCGTTGCGTCAAAGTCGGCATTTAACGCGAGTCCAAGGCTCGCCAGGGAGCCCGCTGAGACGCCGATAAACCGCGCTCGATCGTGCATTTTGTGCTCCTGGAGGGCCTTGGCGACGCCGAACTCATACACCATCATCCACCCGCCGCCGGCGAATGAGAAACTCCACTCAAAGGGGGCCATTTATCAAGTGCTCCGCGCGCGGTACCGGGTTTACGATCGTTTCGGTAATGTCGGCATCCAAAGGCTCGCCGCGCCACGAGCATGCGGCCCGGACAGCGCCGCTTCCTCTGCGTAACGCCCCATTGTTCGAGAACACTTTTCGTCTGCGAGGAGTTCTCACACGCCCCCCAAGACGCCGCCTGGGGCATCGCTTCCTCATTTTTCGCACTTTCAGCCTCGCAGATCGAGCCGCCGTCCCCAAACAGGAGCACAGCACGACGTCGCCAATGGTGATGTGCGGTGTTTGTGTTGGAAACGAAACATCGCATCCTCAAAAGATTCGATGGCCAACCGTCGAGGTGACTCGTCGACGGCGTCATGACTCGAGGTGAACGCTGCAAGCTGTGTACTGTAACACAGCGTGTGTTCTGCTCCAGGACAACTGCATCCCGATACTGTATGGGTCTGTCGAATGCCAAACACGAACTTGGCACATCGCTTCGAGCACTTCCTCAAGAAGTGGATCGGCACTTCGCAGACAGAATGCCAAAGAGTAGGCGTTCGAGTCGCACACACACTGCACTTGTCTGAGCTGAGTGTGTTCTCGACGAGAACAAGACCATCGCGGCCA
>JAADYI010000409.1:0-18471 GCA_023338185.1 Lagenidium sp. CBS 127285
CCGTGGATACACGCGGAGGGGGAGTCGATGTATCACTGTTTTGACAAGTCCCAGGAGCTGATCGGGTGGGAGAGCCTCCTGATCGTCGCGAAGCCTCCATTTGACGACTTGTGTTCTATCTGCTTCACGAAGCGCGAGTCCCAGGCACTTTTACCAGTGAGTATCAAGGCGTGCGCGCATGCTTTTCATCGTCTCTGTCTGGAAACGTGGGCACGCTGGTGCGAGAGCACCGAGCGAGTCCGTGCGTGCCCCGTGTGTCATTTGACGCCGTGGTGGTAAGGGGGGACGGAACACATCAATCACGAAACAACGCAATGAAGCGATACCCCATGTCCCAGTTCCTTGTTGGTACCGCCCTCACAGTCGCCAAGTTGCTCACGAGTGGCGACGGCGACATGAGTCTCCCTGTTCTGTGGAAGGACGCCAACGCACCAGGTCTCCCGTGGAGTCGTCGTCGTGGATGACTGGGAGCACTTTGGGGACGATGTCGACGATCTTATCGAACTCTTGGACGCGAAACTTTGGGAACGTGATGTGGATTCGCCGAAAGCCATCCGATGCGTTGACGCTGTGCTGTTGTATGGCACGCGAGTCGAAGGGACTCGACCACTGACGGCGCTGATCCCCGCATTGGCCGGAAGCTGCCCACGCTTGGTCGTGACGACTCGCCTTTGGCCCCTCCCCTTGCTCCCTCATGATGCATCCGAAGACACGATCACGATCACTATCGCCATGATTCCCGGCAAGGTCTTTTCTCTCTGCTGCGAATCGACCGAGACCATTGACTTCGTAAAGGCCCGTATCCAGGACCGTGAAGGGATCGCCGTTGAGTCCCAGCGATTGATTTATGGCGGGCGGCGGCTTGCCGACGCGAGCACATTGGCGGATTATGGCATTGTCGACGGCTGCAAAGTGCATTTGATGCAGGCGCTTATTGGTGGCGGCGGGGGACCGCACCCGTTGATGTTTGCGGATGTCTCGGACCAGTCAATTTTGCATGCATACGACTTTTCCCATCGTGCGCCGCGCTGGCGTCGGTGTTCCAAGGGTCTCAACGTCGAAGGCCGATGCACGAACGCGGACTGCGAGGCGAGTGGCCAATTCGTGATTCATCGGATGCAATGGGCGTCATTCAATCTTGAACGGGATCTCGATGTCCCGTGCCCGATGTGTGACGCGCCAGTGGTTCCCATCACGTGCGCATTTTACGATTGCGTGTGGAAGTATGAGGCCGTGCGGCACGGTGACGGGTGCCTGCTGAGCTCCCCGTGGCAAGACGCCAGTGGCGAGAAGTATCATCGCTTTGACGCCGATGAGTCGCACGGGCTGGTCGGCTGGACGAGTCTATTGATTATCGCCAAGTCTCGCGCGGACGCGCTCGCGGCGAATCTCTTGTCCTCACCGACGACGACGTGCGGTACGTGTGCGATCTGTTGGGACGAGCTCACGCCCCCGCCAGCGCTGCCCCCCGCCGCCCCGGGGATCATCGCGTATCCTTGTCGGCACAGGTTCCACGCATCGTGCTCAGACACGTGGAAGGAGATTGGCCCGGGGCTCGCCCATTGTCCGACCTGTCGAGTCTCGACGTGACAGTTGGGCGACAGTGCACGAGAGCGTTGGGCTGGGGTTTTATGGAATGACATGTTTTTCATTGGCGTCATGCTGTCCGCGGTGCTTCTCCTGTGCATAGTCCCACCACCACCCACGCTCGAGCTTGGCAGGAGACGGGAGACGGCAAGCATCGTTCCGCCTTGGCATCGCCCCTCAAAGCATGTCCACGACCACGTTCCGAGTGTGCTGGCGAGATGCAAACGCGAGTGGGGGCATTCAGGGCATCGTTGAGGTCTCCAAGCTCGATCTGAGCGTGCGCACTCCAGCAGCAGCAGCGTCCAGACCGAGAGTGCGCGAGTTGATGGACGCGATCGATGAGAAGCTCGGCTGTGAGGGTGGGAAGGGAACCCGGTGGGTCCAATCGCTATCGCTCTATGGCCTGCGGCTCGAGGAACATCGACGACTGGGCTCGCTTATTCCGGCGCTCAGTGCGACTCGGCCCGCGCTGGTGGCGATCACGCATCGTCGAAAGTCAGCTCCAAGCACGACGATACGAGTCCACGTGAAGTCCATCACAACCGGAAATGTCTTCACGTTGGACTGTTACCGAAGCGATTCCATTCACAGCATCGTTCAGCGCCTGTGCGACGACGATGGACTGCGGGGGATGACGGACTTTTACCTGCGCGACAGTCACCGTACGAGAGTCAGTTCATGGGGCACGCTCGCCGACGAGAAGATCGAAGATGGGACCACGTTGATGCTGTGCCCGGTGCTCCGAGGCGGGGGCGGCCCGATGCCCCCGAAGCGGCCCTTTGCGGACATTGCGGATGACACCAAGCTCTTGGTCGAGAACTTTGACAATCGGGCCCCGCGATGGCGAGTCTGCCACCGCGGTCTCAACATCGAAGCCCGCTGCATGAATTCCCAATGCGAGGCATCGGGTCACGTGGTCATCTGTCGGCAGCAGTATGCCATCTTCAACCTCATCACCGACTTGCGGGTGCTTTGCCCGATGTGCTCGTCGAATGCGACGCCGGTGACCTGTGGATTTTATCGTTGCGTGTGGAAGTTTGAAGGACTCCGGGCCCGAGATCAGTGCCTCGTGAGCTCGCCGTGGCGGATCGCCCATGGCGAACATTATCATCGCTTCGATGCGGATGAAGAGCACGGGTCGATCGAATGGGAGAGTTTGCTCATTTCCGTCAAATCTACTCGAGCAGCGAGCGCCGCGAGGCTTACGAAGCCAAGCGCTGCGGAGACGACCAAGCTCACTACTTGCGCCATTTGCTGGTTTCGCCTTGGTTCCACGACCCGCGAGCTTGTCATCATGGAGTCTTGTGGGCACTGTTTCCACCGCGTGTGTGTCCAAGAGTGGCGCCCGAGCGGCAGCAGTCAACACGCGCTCGAGGGGAATGCAGTTCAGGGCTGCCCCATTTGCAGCACTGGGAAGCTGTAGTGGGGGCATTGGGGCTGGTTGGGTGCTGCCCTCACAACTCAATGATGAAGAGTTTGCAAGCGCGCGACGTTTCATTGCGATCATCGAGGTTGAGGATCCAGTTGATCAGTTGATTACGCGTTGACGTGGCACTGCAACTCACCCGGATCGACAGTCAATATCGGAGAGGCACAGAAAGAAGAAAATGGGATTCAACATTGGGACGACATTGCCTGTTGGAGTTGCATAGAGTAGTCGGATTGAGATGATGCAATAATGAACTTGATTGACCGGCAATACAATGGGCTTTGAACAGGATTTCCGAAGCAATCGCTTGAAGATCACTGTTCGGGCTGTGCGTGCTTCCACGTTCAATTGTATTGACTGATCACTGCGAACATGGGATCCAATTCTTGGCAGTTTAACGCAAGGATCCGACCAGGAATCTGATTTTTCAATTGTGGGAACAACAGAAAAATCAGATTTCTGGTCAACTTACCCTCGTCGCTTGCTCAGGCGCCACGCATCCGGAGGGTTGAAGCGGTCGTACAGCGGCTCGATCTTCTCGTTGCGCTTCCTCTTGGACATCTTGGTGGGGTCTCCCTTCTTGAAAAACGCCGGGGCCAGCTCAACGAGCCACTTGGGCTCGATCGTCATGATGTTGCGCATATACTCCTTCGTCGTGAGAACCAGTTCATGATAGAGAACCCATTCAGGGTTTTTGTTGAAGAGCGCACTCGACGGATGGATGTACACAGGCTGACCCTCGACCATTGTGCGGTATCCCTCTTGAGGATCCTTCTTCGCAGTGTTCGCAAAGTAGCCGGCGACAATTGCGCGCCGCACTTTGTTGAGATTGCGACCACAGGAGACTACATCCATCTTGTATCGGTCCAAGATGGACAAAAGCTGTTTTCGAACATCCTGCGCGCGACGGATAGATCGCGCTTGAATAAAGTTCTCGTAACACCAGGGATTCGAAAACTTCGAATTGGCCCATGCCTCATAAACTGCAAGCAGGGTGAGGTGATCACCCTCGGCCTGATGAAATTTGGCCTTCTTCTGATCAGCTTGGGCCTGCTTCTCTTTTGGCCGGAAAAATACGTTGTCCACCGAAAGCATTGCGACGATCGTCAAGACTTCTTCAGCACAGCCGAGAACTACAGAGGTGAGCAGCACCTTTGCGTTCTTTGGTTCAACAGGAAATTCGGCCATCTTCTTCCCCAGACGAGTAAGCAAGCCTTCTTCGTCGAGCGCGCCCAGGCCATACAAACTCTCCAGCGCCAAAATGAGGGACTGCTGTGGAGGCGGATCCATGAAGTCGAAATGTAAGAGGTCATCAATTCCCATTGCCTTTAATTGCAAAACAACTGAACTCAAGTTTGCTCGTTGAATTTCTGGTGTCGTTGTCGACATCATTTCGTTCTTGTATGCATTCTCGGTGTACAGACGGTAGCACTTTCCTGGGCCTGTTCTACCAGCACGACCAGCGCGCTGTCGTGCCGATGCTTGGGAGCAGGGAACAACGACCAACGAGTCCATCCCAACCTTCGCATTGAATGCCTTTTGCTTACAAAAACCAGGGTCCACCACATAGTATATTCCATCAATTGTGAGAGATGCTTCAGCGATGTTGGTGGCGACAACACATTTCCGAGAGCCCTTTGGCGCTGGCTCAAAGATGCGAGACTGCATTTCTGACGGAAGCGCACCGTAAACGGGCAGAATAATCAACTCTGGAGCGAGCGCCCTTTCCTGTAACGTTTTGATGCGCTGATAGAGGATTTCGCATGCAGTATCGATCTCTTCCTGGCCTGTCAAGAACAACAGGATATCTCCCTCCGGCTCCGAGAGATGAATTTGCATCACGCACAGGAGTGAGGCATCGAGGTAGTCAAGTTCCGGCTCCTTCGTGTAGAGAATTTCCACGGGGAATGTACGACCAGGAATTGTGAAAATGGGACAATCGAAAAAATATCGACTAAACTTCTCGGCATCCAAAGTAGCCGATGTCACAATTAGTTTGAAATCCTTCCGTTTCCGAATGAGAGACTTCAGTAGGCCAAAGAGAACGTCAGTGTTGATTGTTCTTTCGTGAGCTTCATCCAACATGAGAGCCGAGTACCGAGATAACTTGTTGTCCGCCAAGTATTCACGCAGCAGCATACCCTCAGTCATATACTTGATAACTGTCTCTGGAGATGTGCAGTCTTCAAAACGCATCGAATATCCCACTTCTTGACCGAGCTCACAACCAAATTCTTCTGCGACTCGCTTGGCGACGGACGATGCAGCTACTCGCCGGGGCTGTGTGCAACCAATAATTCCCTTGGATGTGAGTCCCATTTCAGCCATGTACTGCGTCATCTGTGTCGTTTTGCCTGATCCCGTTTCACCGATCACCACAAGGACCTGATTTTCTGCGATAGCTTTCATCAACTGGTTCTTGAGTTTGAACACTGGCAAACTCTCCCGCTGCTCCTTGATGGATTTGTTGGATACAATGCCATACGATAAATTCTTGCCCACAGACTTTTGCTTCCACTCGGGCATTTCGAAAGACGAACCCATGTTTATTCCCCGAAGTTCTTGGGCAAAGTGTCGCTCCCCAGCTTCAGGCATCGGATCCTCCCACGGTCGATTCAGATCTTTTGGGATCGAATCGATCAGCTGGTTTGCTTGCGTCTGTCGAAGTTCACGTCGTTCCTTGGCAAGGTTCGATTGCGTCATCGCCGCACGCTGTAATGTCCCATCGGGGTTCTTGACAATCTTGACCGGCGACAACTCACGGCTCAGGTGCGTCTGGCCGCGAAGAAAAACGGGTTCTTCATCATTCAGCTCAACTTCAAAGTCTTCCTCCGTGCCCTCAACGTTGAGGAGACCGTGGTCCTCGTCAAACGTCGGATAGTCCTCAACCGACAACACACCAGAGTTGATGAGCTGCCTGGCCTCCCAGCGCTCGGGAGACGACATGCGCTTGGACGCTCGCTGGGGCTTGGAATCATCATCATCGTCAGCTCCTCGGTTCCCCAGTCCCGCCATCCCCGGGGCTGAGGGATTGATCCATGAACGGTGATCAGCACTTGCCCCAGCGTCCTCTCGGGCACGTCGAGCACCGTCGGCCGAGCGTGAGGGCATCAAGTCCCGTCCCGTGGCCTGGTCCACATCGCGCATTGACATCGAGAGCTTGATCCCTGAGATGGAAATGATCTTGACCTTGACTCGATCCCCGCGGCGGCAGAATTCGCGGGGGTTAGTCACACGCTGCGCCGAGAGATTCGAGACGTGCACAAGTCCCTCTTTCTTCTCCCCACCAAGAAGCTCCTCTAGCTCGACAAAGACCCCAAAGTCCATGATCTTGGTTACGCGGCCGTCGTAGATGCCGTACAGTTCAAATTGCCGCTGGTCCCGTGAAGAGGTGCCGTACTTGCTCCTCCGCTCGGCGCCGGCGTCCTCCGTTACACGGTCGACGCTATCTCTGCGTCGACGGGTATGGCGATCACGATCACGATCATGATCACGACCTCGATCACGATCACGATCACGATCCCTCGAGCGACCGTGTCGACCGCGGCTGCGACTACGACTACGACTGGGACTGCGTTGGCGACGACGGTTGCGTTCCACATCGCGGTCATTGCGGATGCCACGTGCCACCGATCGGTCACGCGGATTGGGGTCTCGCTCACGGCGGTCGTCCTTGGGGAGAGTAGCCGCCTTGTGTTTGTGCTTTGCGTCTTCGTCATTGTGGTTATCGTCGCCGATGTTAGCTCCGGCAATGTCCGCGGCTGTGAGCTGCTCGTCGTCGCCGATGGCATAGCGCTGACGCTTGTCGTGGAGTCGACGCTCGCGCTCGCTGCTACCAGCACCGCTACCAACACGACCGACACCCGCGCCCTTAGAGCCGCCCCCGTGCTTGCGAGGGGCCATGGTCTGCACGATGCGGTAGAGGTTCTCTGCGAGTCCCGTCGGCAATGGGAGCTCCTGTTCCTGAATGCTTGTGACAAAGGCTTTGACGGACGACGCCTCACGGATCATATCGACGATGAACTCGGCGAGGGTCTTGTCACTCATCCCGAGGTGGTTCTCGAGCTCCGTGCAGACCTTGGAGATCAAGCTGAGCTCCTGGAGCTTGTCCATGGTCGCAGCGCTCTTGTCCTCCCTGTTTTCGGGTTGCCTGTTGCTTGGGAGATGTGGTGGTTCCCTAGAACACGAAGGCTCGAGTGGGTCAGATGGGTAAGTGGAACATCAACTGGCACGTCCTACATATGTGAGTCTGTGAGTTTGTCTGGGTCACAATGTGAACCATGTGATGGGACGGAGGATGGGTGGGATTGTAATGTGCAGCACTGGTAGACCACACGATTTGTAACAATTTGAAGTTTACAAAATGCAACTTTTGGTTTTGTGGCATCGAGATTCGTGAAGGCTCACCGCAACACGGCGATCGCTTCATTGGAGCGACCAGTCTGTTGTGCTTGCCATGACAATACAGTGCTCTCATGTTGTGGGGGGGGCGCATGATGTGTGTGGGTCTTCAAGATCAGTACAGTAGGTGAGCAGGCGCTGATGATCAGGGCTGATTGTGTGTGGTGCAACATTTGGGGCTTGTACAGTTTTCCTTCACAACAGTGAAAGCGTGGTACTCAGCGAGGACGACGGGGTATCATTGAAGTTGAATTTTACCTGATTGGGGCCTGATGCTGTTGCCATGCCGACTGGACCGGTTTGAACGGGATGTGGTTTTATACAGTTTCACTGTTGTGAAGGAAAACTGTAATGCATGTACGCCCAGTACGCTCTTCAAATGTGAGCCTCTCATACATCGTACCCGCTTGAAATGGTGCATCAACGATAACAATTGTTTTAGTATGTTGCTTTCAATAACGCATTCCCTTGCTTTCACGTTGATGCCCACCGCCCCAACCATCATTCTCCGCTTCGTGTTCTCTTATTCAAGTTGCTGGGATGATCCTGTCGATTCATCATTTCCGATTGTGCACATAAGCTGGTCGCGCTCTCGAACAGCAGGACAGAGGCAGAGTCCTGACTGTGGCAGGAGGCAGTGAGCCGTTGACCAACTGCGGGTGATCCCACCACAATCATCATCATCCCAATCATCGCACCCGTGCAGTCAAGTGCAGCGTAGTGCGGTCGGGGCGGCGAAGCAGAGATCGAGCAACCAAACGCGTGCGATCGACACGAACGAATCCAACCATGGACCTCGCGACCGCGACCTTCCACCTCCAGCAGCAGCAGCAACAACAACTTGACGCGGCGGCCCCCACCCCCGGGATCAAGCCCATGGTGCCGTTCCCCCTGGCTGTCGCGCTCCCGCCGCAGCCCCCGCAGCAGATCCACGCCACACTCGTGACGCCCCCGGCGGCACCGCAGGCGATGACGATGCAGCCCCTCCCACGGACCCAACTTGAGGGCTCGGTGGTGCCCCAGTCAGGTGGCCAGGAAGGCCAAGGCGCCGAGTCGATGGACACAGGTGGCAAGGAAAAATGGACCAAGCGCCACGTCTGTGATGTCCCCGACTGCGGCAAGAGCTTTGATTCCAAGTGGGCGCTCATCCGGTGCGTTCGTTGCTCTCTGCTGGCGGACTCAACAGAAGAAGTGCCAACCAGACTAACGAAGGGCGTGAAACGAACGTTTGGAATCGCGGATGCTGCAGGCACATTCGCGTGCACACGGGCGAGAAGCCATTCCCCTGCACATTTCCAGACTGTGACAAATCGTTTGCCGAAAAGTCGGCGATGACACGGTACGCGTGTTGGGTGTAGTCCAAAGCGCATGGCGCATTTGATGGCAAAAACGTCTCATGGATGTTGAGGGTGGTGGCCGCAGGCATCTCCTGACGCATTCACCGACCAAGCCGTACAAATGCACATATCCGGGCTGTACCAAGAGTTTCAAAGGCAAGGATTACTTGGAGTTTCACCTCAAGATCCACGAAGAAGGCAATCCCTATGCCTGTGAGCATCCGTCGTGTTCAAAGACCTTTTGTAGTCCCAAGAGTCTGAAAAAGCACATCCGGTTGTGGCATAATCCTGGCGGCAAGAGCACATCCATGGAGCAGCAGCTCCGAGAGCGAATTATCAAAATGGCCACACGCAACAAGGAGAAGACCCGCAAGTTTGAGGCCACCATCCGGAGCCTCATGGACGAGAACGAGGCTCTGAAACGCCGATTAGCGGAGCTGGAAGGAGGTGCCCGACGGTCATAGTGTGCTCTGCCCAAGTCCCCCATCCTCCCCCTTGAAAGTTCAGCTTCCAGCTCTTGTGTGCGTTTATTGTCGTACATTGTGGTCGTACACAAGGCTCGAGGTAGAAGCCAAGAAGAACGTCCCAAACTCAGGATGTTTTGTCCATGCAAGTTTCGAGCATGTGACGTTCTCGTGCAATAATTAGTGTCTACCTAACGCACCAACGACCATCGACCTACATCGCCGACGCGGCGGCTTCTTGCGAGTTTCGTGAGTCTGTATCTTTCCGATCCATGCTCGTGCTCGAATTAATCAAAATACTAAGTGGGCTACCTCCCGCGTGCCGGGAGCTCCCGTGTTCGCCAATGACGACAACATTATTAGTACTCTTATGTCAGGGGGTCCATGCTTTTATGCACCCCGGGGCTTGGGGCCACCAGCAGGCTTTGCCATAATGATCTGATCCACGCGCAGCACAGTGATCGCAGCATCAGCACCCAGTCGGAGGGCCGACTTCTTCGTCTCCAAGTGATCCCAAATGCCCTTGTCCAGAGCGTTCGTCACAACGTGCGACTCCGTCTCACCCTACGCGCAATAGAAAAAAGTCAGTTGGTGAATCATCCTCCTATCCAGATCTTGCATCCAAGGCCAGCCTACCTCGACATCGACGCCCGCGTTGAGATTGCCAGCGGCGTGAGCAGCGTACAGGCTCGAAATGGTCTCGGTAGCCATCTGACCAGCGTTTTCGGCGAGGATCCGGGGCACAATTTCGAGGGCATCACCGAACTTCTTGATCGCGTACTGGTCCAGACCCGGGGTGGCCTCACCAAAGTTCTTGACCTGCCGAGAGAGCTCGAGCTCCGTGGCACCGGCGCCGGCAACAAAGCGCGCATCCTTGCACGCGGCCTTGACACAGTTGACACCATCATCTGAGAATTTGCAACAACCGACGTTAACATGCTATGTTTCCAACCCCCCAGCACACACCGACAGCCCAATCACTCACCAATGGCGCGTTCAATGTCATTCAAGACGTTCTCGGTGCTGCTGCGCAAGACGATCGTCGACATCTTGGCATCTTCCTCATCTTGCCGGAACACCGTGACCTTCTTGCCGCCAATCTCCTGGACCACGACGCTGTCGCAAAAGCCCATCTCATCCGGTGTCGGGGCCCCGAGGCGCACGAGGGCGTTCGCATTGACCGCCCGGCACAGACGGCGGAGCTCCCACTTGGAGGTGATCTTGATCGCCATGAGCTGGTACTTTTCCAAAAAGTGCATGGCCATCTCGCTGATCGAGCCGCCCGAGACGACGACCTTGGCGCCGCTCTCGGCGATGCCCTGGATCGCCTCCTCGAGGTGCTTCTCCTCGCTCTTGTTGTAGTTCATGAGCTCATCGGCGTCCTTGATCAGGACCGTGCTCTTGGCCTCGGTCGACGAGATCTCAATGCCGCAGCCAAAGACCGCGACCTTGGCCTTGAGGGCCTTCTTGACACCGCCCTCGGCGTCGCGCTGGATGACCATGCCCTTGATCACCGTCGAGTCCAGGAGGTTCCCGCCGCGGATCTTGCAGACGCGGATGTTGTCCACGTTGATGCTCGGGCGCTTGGGGGCCGAGGGCATGACATTCAGGCACGCCTCCGCGACGAGCTTGGCCAGGAGGTCCTCAAAGCCAAACTGCTTGCTGGCCAGTGACGTCTTGATGGCCTTCTGGAGGGCCCCCGCATCGCGGAGGGTCTCCACAGTCGTGGCCTCGAGGCCCTCGAGAACCTCGATGCACTTGTCGTAGGCCTTCTGGTAGCCCGTGACGATCTCACTGGCGTGGAGCCCCATGCGCAGGAGGCTCGCGGCCTCCATGAGGAGCTCGCCGGCGAGCGAGACGACGAGGCACGTGCCATCGCCATAGTCATTTTCCTGCATCTTGGCGGCCATGGCGACCATCTTGGCCGCCGGGTGGACGACCTCGAGCTCGCTGACGATCGTCGCCGTGTCGCTCGTGACGAAGATCTTCTCGAGGTGGTTGATCACGAGTTTGTTCATGCCATTCGGCCCCAGGGACGAGCGCGTGATGGCCGCGAGCTGCTTGACGGCGTCAATGTTCTTGGCGACGGCCTCGTCGACGCCCTCAAAGTGCTTGTGGCCGTCCTTGAGGAGCGACGAGAGCCCCCCGGCGACGTTCAATCCCATCGACTTGGCCATGGTGCTGGTGCTTTGTGCGCTCGAGTCCGTGCTGTTTGTGGTTCCCCCACCAAGGATGATCGCACAGAAAGGATGGAAAAGCGCCAAGGCCACACAGCCCGAGGGGATATTGGCCAATCCGGGATCTTGATTCAATTTGAAACGCCAATCAGTAGCATGGATCGACTTGATTCAGGATCGGATTGGTCAATATAGTCAAGTATTAAATATGACAGCATGCTACAAGATATGGACATCCTGACGAGGGGGCTCATGACGATCTTGCGATGGTGGCGTGGGGCGCGTCGTCGATGATGAGCCCCTCCAGTTGGCCAAAGTACTCGCCGGTGATGACGATGAGAATGTTCAGCGAGCGTAGGCACGGGTCCATGGGGTCCGATAGTCCATTCCGGAGCCCCCAGGAGCGGCGGAGGAGTTGCCGGATCACCGCGGCGACCTCAGCATGCACGGGCTTGTCGAGGCGGGCGAGGAGGGCGTAGATCCACACAGCCCGGGCCCGGGAGAGCGTCTCCACAGTCTCGAGCCACTCGGTGTGGTACGAGAGCAACCGCCGGGTCAGCACTTGGTCAAACTGGAGCAATAGGCGCAGATGCGGCGGGGTCCCGTGTGTGCTTCGTAGTTGCCCGGGATCTTGGTCCTCGTCGTCTTCATCCGAGCTTAGGGACCCTCGTTCGATGGCCTCAGATGATTCGTCCGTCGAACAAGGATCAGTCCGTGAGCCAAAGAAGAACGACAGCCAGCCCTCCTCGTCGTTCATCCGCGGGACCTCGGTCCGCAGACTCGTCGTTGCCAAGCTCGATGCCGGGTCCTCTGGTGGGCCCAGTTCCTGCCACCGCGCGAGGAGCTGCCGGAGCTCGGCAAAGTCCGCGAGCAGCGCGTTCTTCCACGTGTCCTCTGGGAGGAGCTCCGGTCGCGTTACGGGCTCGAAGGCGCTGATCGTGGGCATGTTGGCAGTCTGCTTGCGGTCGTACTGGCGGGGATCAACGTCCGAGACCACCACGTCGGGGATGCCCTCGGCCTCGATCCGCACGCGCCAGAGGTACTCCTGCACGTCCGCCGGCGGGAGGCCCTGGCGCATGCGCTCGGCGATTGCCCGGACGTCCACTGCGCCCTCATCCACGGGAAGCGCCGTGGCCATCATGTTCGTGAGCTCGTGGTGCCTCGGAATGGATGGGTCGATGTGAATACGTCGTAGGTAGTGCAGCACAGGGCGACAATATGGGTTTCTACCCATTACGATCATAAGAAACCGTTCGTATCAGTCGAAACCCACCACAACTGCAACCCGTGGGTCAGCCAAACCCGACCCATCTGCCCACCTTGCATGAAAGGCCATTCATCCACACTCCCTGTCAACGACAACAATGGTCACGACGAATCCGCTTGACGCCGTCGCCGAGTTGCAGGCGGTGGTCGCCCACCTCGCCCCGACGCTCCGGCCGCAGGTGCTCCCAAAGGGCGTTCGCTATGGCATCGATGTCTTGGTCGCGCTTGGGACCACGGAGGCGCAGAAGCTCGCCATTCGCGCGACCATCGACTCCCACAAGCCCAAGGACATGACCGATCGCATGCCCTATGTCATCGGGGCCTTTGACCTCGACCAAAAGGCCTTTGTCCTCGAGCGTGTGCAGTGGCTGACGGCTGATGAGGCCCTAATCCATGCGTTCCCGCGGTTTCTCGAGCTGCAGCTTCAGGATACCGAGAAGGTGAGGAGGGCATAGCCTGGTATGACCCTGGCCTTTCGGTGCTGACGGGAGCAACTCGACATGATGACAGGCCAGTGAGATCGTTGGGCTCTTTTTGCGGGCCAACGGACACGAGGAGTCGAGTATCATGAGCGCCCAGCAGTGCTTCAATGCGGCCTTTGCCCTTCAGACGCTTCTCCGGGCATTCCCGCGGCCACCTCTCAGCATCGGCGGGCAGGTGATCGAGGCGATCAATGACAAGACGGATGTCCGACAAGCCCTCGCGCCGCTCTTCCCCCAGAGCAAGAAGACAAGCATCAAAGCTGCCTCGGACAAAGCCAACGGGGCGAACCCCCAGCAGCCCAAGGCTGGCAAGAAGAACAAGAAGCGCAAGGCCGGCAAGTGAACCACCCACAGACCGTGGCCACCCGACTTTTGAAGCTTCTTCTGACCGTGTCTCCTTGCAAATCGTAAATTAACAAGACGCATCTTCACGCCATGATCCATCCTTGGTACATCTTCCACTCAGGCGATGAAGACGCCATTGGCGCGGAGATGCACCTGCAAGTGCATTGACACCTCATCGTCGTGGGAGAGGAAGGGAAACTCGCCTGCATCCTTGAGCATCGCCTGTGAACGCGAACAGCATTCAGCCCCTTTGTCAAAGTTACTGGTTTGGTTTGTCACCACGCCCACGTACTCGCTTGGCATGTGGGTATCGCGCGAGTAATTGCTCGCGGAGCTTGGGAGGGAGACTCGTCTCGGTATGGCTCTGCTTTCCGCGTCCGCTGCTTTAATCTCACAACCGCACCCAAGCATAAACCAATTCACACAAACGCACGTCGATGATCGTGATCTGGGCGTCTTCGAGCGTCACTCGCCAGCTTTTAGGATCGCAAGGCAGGCAATTGAGAGTGAGCCTTGAGGCGACTTCCGACTGGGAGAGCTTGTCCATCTGCACCCCCGACTTGTGTTGAGAACGCAAGCTCTTCGATCTTCGCCTCGACAAATTAGCGCAAGTCGTACCTGATCAACCATATAGTCAATCGCTTCGAGCCTCTTGTGACTACGGAGCTTGTCCTTTGGAAAGCCTTCGAGCATATACCTGGCGTCAGCCCCGCGAGTCAGTGCAATGGAGCTTGTGTGGGTGATGGCTCATGTCCAAGTGCGGCACTTTTTCAAGTAAAACTCGGGCATATACGGCAACCTGGATGAGCACGAGAGCATGCATGGTCATGCACCCGGGGCAATAACGTTCCACAGCAGCAGGAGCAGGAAGAAGCCCATTCCGTACATCTTGAGGATCGGCGCATTGGCCCCGAAGAGGCTCGTATCACAAAACCCCTGCGTCATCACGAGGGACACGACGCGATGGGGGTACACTGCAGCATAGCGCTACCTCGAACAGGTCAGGAGGAAGGCACCGAGCTGCCGCACTATAGTGTTAACTGTAGAGTACCTGTGCGAGATATGCCCCAAGAGAGGCGCCGTATAGATGCACCTGCCGGTCATTGAAGGACTGTGAATAATCATAGTCACCAAGCGTTCGAGTTCCGTGACCTCAGTGCCCACCTGGGTGACGGCAATGGCATCCAGGAAGCGATCAAAGCTGTGGATCCACTCCTCGTGTGTCCAGACGATCGGGTGCTGCACGGCGAGAACCCGGTAGCCCTTGGAGGCGAGGTCGGCCATCTGCCGGTGAAAAGCCAGGGGCGAGCTGCTCGTCCCCGGGAGGCACACGAGCGGTGGGACCCCGACGTTCTTGGCGCTGTGCTTGCCGCAGTCGTAGTACTCCCACGTGTGCCCGTCGTAGGTCGTCACCCGCTGCCGGGCCACGGTCTGCAAGAACGCCTGCGTGCTCTCATGCAGCGACATGCCATCGCCAACCGCGGCCATCGTCAAGACTCGACTCGTGGATCGTCGTGGGAGTTGCAAACGATTGATGGAAAGAAGGAGATGGTGATGGATAGGATGTGGTGATGGAGAAAGAAAAAGATCCTGATGGTAGGCACGACCTCTTTAAATTAAATGTGGTGGGCGATGATCGTTTGACTCAACGTAGGTTTGATCCACCCTCTATGAGCTAATCCCCAAAGGACACTGAAGCTTGTTGTCAAGCATCAGTCAGCAAACTCACTAACCTGCTGGACATACTTCCGCTTCTCCTGGCGGGCGTGCTTTGTCTTCTTGGCGGCGAGCTGCTTCTCCCGGTCCTCGCGCTCCTTGCGCTTCTGGAGCGTGCCCCCATGCTTGGCGTTCTTCCCGGTGTCGCGGACCTTGGTCGACGCCGGAGGTTCGCGGAGCGCAAAGCTCTTGGCGATGTGTCCAAAGTGCAGGCCGCGCACGTGGAAGATACCCCGCGTGTCGGATGAGTGCGTCGCATAACTTCGCACAAACGAGTGGAAGCCCTGGCACGCGAGCTCAAAGAGGTCCTTGTCTCCGAGAAGCGTCTGCTCAAAGAGGTACTGGAGATCGCTCTGGATGACCTCGTGGAAGAGCTTCTTCCGCGAGTGCATAAACCCCCCTCCGGCGCTCACGCGAGTGATGGTCTTCTCGAGACTCAGCGCGTTGAGCGTGAGGTTGTGCTTCTGGAGGTAGTCGAGATACTCGGACTCGGAGGGCATGAGGAAGAGCAGACTGCTCCCGTGGTTGCCACTACGTGCCGTTCGGCCAACACGATGAACGTAATCGCGCGTTTCCGTCGGCGGATCGTACTGAACAATCCACTGCACCGTCGGCAAGTTGAGGCCGCGGGCGGCGACATCCGTGCAAATCAGCACGCCGCTCGACGTTGCGCAAAAGTTCTTGAACGTCGACATACGCTCCTGCTGGGGGATGTTACCATGGAGGCGGAACAACGAGCCCTGTTCCCCGAGCATTGGTGACACCACGCCCGTCTTTCCGGGGATCTTGTCTGGCGCAGAGCTGGGGACACTGCTGGTATCCGATCGCTTGCCCTTGCCAGTCGGCCACGAACACTTTTGGAACAGCGCATAGTGGAAATCCACGGCGTCACACGTGGACATGAACACGACGATTTTGCACTTCTTCTGCTCGGCGTTATTGATTTCCTGACGGAGGAAGCACGTCAATGCACAAAGTCTCGTCTTGGCTGGGACGATCATGAAATGCTGCATGAGCTGATGAGGCGTTGAGAACTTTTCCGTCTTGCTGCCATCGTCGGCTGTCTCCGGGAGACCATTCTGGCCATCCTTATCAGCATCAATGAGCACGGGCTTGACGAGACTCATGCTGGCGAGCTCCTGGACACCGCTGTTGATCGTCGCCGAGACGAGCAGATTCTGTCGACGACCGTTTGTGTATTTGTTGTTTTTGGTCGTCGCATCGATGATCTCCAGAATCTGGGTGATCTGCTTCTGGAATCCCATGTCCAAGAGGCGATCGGCCTCATCGAGGACGAGGAACTGCAGCCGCGAGTAGTTGAACGACTGGGTGTTGACGAGGTGATCGGCGAGGCGGCCGGGTGTCGCGATGAGGATACAGATGCCCTTGCGGAGTCGGGCTTTCTCGGCCTTCTTCTTTTCACCACCAACCACAACTCCCGGGACGAGATAGACAAAGGCCTTGGTGAGCTTGTTGGCAGTCTCCTGGATTTGCAGACACAACTCGCGCGTGGGTGCGAGGATCAGCGCCAGGCACCCATCTTGACGACCGACGCGGGGCTCAATTGACTGCAATTTCTGTACGATAGGAAGGAGATACGAGAGCGTCTTGCCCGACCCGGTCTCGCTCTTGACAAGGACGTCCTTGCCAGCGAGAACCTGCGGGATGGTCTTGACCTGGACATTCGTGGGGCGGGCAAACCCAAAGCCCCCACTCGTCGGCTCCTTCTGCAGCTGCTCAATGAGTCGCGGGTGGAGCTTCATCGACTCGAACGTCGTGTGCGCAAAGATCTTCTCACTGGACGTCGATTCGAGAGGCTTGTCAAGGACCTTATCGACGTTTGCACGCACATTCGTAAACTTCTCGGGCTCGTACGCGGCCTTGTTGGGGTTCTTGCGGGTCCCAAAGGACTTGGATGCCACTGGGATCTCCACAGCGGCGGCCGTCGCAGGCTCGGGGCTGTTTGAGGCGTCCGAAGGCGTAGCACCCTCGGTCGGCGCACGCAAGACGGGTCGAAGTGCCTGATCGCCGACCTCGTCGTCATCGGAATCCGAGTCGTAGGCGCCGGTGGCGTTGGTGTTCGCGACGCCCAGTTCGACCGACGTCTGGTCATCTACACTTTCTTCATCAGACGGAAGTTTACCCGCTTCCACCGGTGGTTTCCCTTTGGTCGAGACGCTCTGTCGCTGCTTGGGCGGAGGTGAGGACTTGGTCGTCTTCCCCACGGTCCCACCGCTTCCGGTGGCCTTGGCGGTGTTGTTGACGCCCCGAGTTGTTGGCGGTCGTGGCTTGGAGGCGACCTTCGGGCCTTTGGTGGCCCCGCGCTTGGCGGCGTTCTTCTTGGCGCGGAAGGTGCTCTTCTTCTTCGGTCGCTGCGCCCGCGGGACGCCGCCCGAGGCCGCGATGTTGAGCTGGAAGCCGCCGCCGTCGTCGCTCATCTGGTGGATTCGCAATGGTTGATGAGGATGATGAGGATGGATGACCAACCAATACCCTTTCAAGCAACAGACGCCATACGCGCAACGTACGCGCAACATCAGTCCTGCTAACCTGCGGAAACTGAGACTGATGGCGAAGACAACGATGACATCAGAGCGGAATGCTGTGATATGGTCAGACTTCTCGGCGCTCCGCGCAAGTTTCTCGACACCAGGGACCGACGATGCGGTGAGAGCGGCGCGCCATGCCGTCCAAGGACTCAGACTGGGCCCTTCTGATTCATGCTCCACCTTGTGGTCGTTTTGATCGCTGCAGGAAGAGCTCGTCGTGGAGGGCCAGTTGATGCACCAACGCCGCATCTCGTGCGTTGTGACGGAGTCACCGTGTTCTTCGCTTGGCTGTGATGCCTTCATGCTGCTAATTGAGGTGTTGTCGGCCGTCCGCGCAATTTTTTGCTACCCAGGCGCAAGTGCTCGTTCTTTGATCTCGCGTCGGTCGGCGATCCGAACGATCGCCTCGAGGTGATCCTCAAGCTCATCGACGATGAGCTCTCGATCGACGAGGTCGAGGCCATCCGCCATCGGATCAAGGCCGGAGACGTCGTCCACGTCCGCGGGTTCATGGAGCGTCTCGCGGTGCAGTCGACGGAGAGCGACGCGGGATCCACGACGACGACGCTTCTGCTGCACGCCCGGGACATTGTCACAGTGCGCGCGTGGAAGGACCTCCACCCAGGTAAGCCGCCTGCAGTTCGGTTCGACACATGGGCGTCTAACAACGAGGCGTCTCTTGATGCGCTCCAGGCGTGACCTTTGTTCCTGTACCGAC
>JAADYI010000410.1:0-18470 GCA_023338185.1 Lagenidium sp. CBS 127285
AAAAAAAAAAAAAAACACAGATGAGTCCACCCATGATCACACAAATACCAAACACGCGTTCCATCGACGCACCTCGGGGCGTGGTGGAAGGTGCCCACGAACGGATTGTACGCGGGGAGTCGGGCAAACACATTGCGCGGCATGGGGACGACGACCGTGCAGTCGCCCATGGTGTGCAGACGACGGAGGTGGCGGCGATGGACTCGGGGCACGGACGGCGGATGCTCGACTGATCAACGTGCACACACACACACGCGTGCGTTCGTTTTCGCTGCTGGATCACTGGATCGAGGTCGCCGACGGAAAGTTGAGCTTGCTCTGCCGGCGGGGTTGCAGTTGCAAGAGGGCCGGTGTCGGTCACTGGGGGAAGAATGGCACTGAGACGGTCAATCCAGTTGTTGGTCGAAGTGGTGTTGTGGGGGGGGGGAACAGTTGTCGTGTCTGCTAGGCGCGTGAGTGCCCCAGGCGGTGATCGGTCGTCCGTCGACGTGCTGCTCCCTCCTGTTGGTCTATCGCACACGCGCTCTCTCTCTCTCTCTCTCTCTCTCCCAGCAGAAACACCGTGGATGGGGTGTGGGTCCAAAGTCGCAAAAAGGTGGTCGCCACCCAACTGGATATGTTCGGGGCGGTCGTGCGGGCGGTGGGCTATGAATAAGACGATCCTCCACGGGCGGGTGTGTGTGTGTGCGCTTGTTGGTGGTGGTGATCCGGAGAAACGGTGGATGCTGGCGCAATGCACTCGCTCTCTCGCAAACGGGTGCGCTGGCGACCTGCAAGTGCTGCGATTGAGAAGTTGTGGCACGAGTTGCGCTCTCCGGTCACCGTCGTCGTCCTGCTGTGGGGTGCACTGCAGTCGTCGTGCTGTGGGGGGCCAACGTCGGTGGGGTTGGAAGGGGATGACGTGCAACCCCGCGACCGATGTGTTTTGAGCGGCACAGTACGGTGGTCAGGCTCTCGCCCGCTGGCTGACCCAACCGGCCAACGGGGAAAAACGCGCGGCGTTGGCTCTCTGGACAAGCCAAAAAATGCAGCAAGAAGTGGGGTTTTCCATGTGGGGGTGGCAGTCGCGGAAAGGCCCTACCCCTGAGATAAACCCAGCCACAGAAGACCGTTGACGCTGAGGGACCACATCAAGGACCAATTCGAGAGCCCCAAAATGCAGCTCCCTAACCTTAAAGACCCAACGTCGTGGTGGTCGAATAGCTCAATGGAATTGGTCAATACTGACCATGGTAAAATATGCCGATATTTTGCGTTGCAAACAACGTGTGATTGTGGTCGTCCCAGGCAGGTGATTTCAAGGATGTGAGTGCCGTCTCATACTAACCAAGTTTGAATGACCACGGACTCTGCAGTCCAATCCCCATCCATTACTTCATGGGGCGTGGAGTTGATTGATCCGATAGTTGTGTTGTGAACAAGTTATCCAACGACGCAGTGTGCGTGAAGTTCCCCAGCTTGTCACCACGATCCCTATGGTACAGAATGTTCGCCGTCTAAACCGGTGGCAATATTCCATAGACCTTTAACATTCTATTTCTCGTTCCACAATTCAATACTAAGTCGTGTTTGCTATTCCATTGTCGGATGTGATGCACTCTGGCTGCCTATATTTCAGATGACCGGCTTAGACGGCGAACATTCTGTACAGTATCCATGAAAAGCTTGGAGGCGCCAACAATATGATACAATCCGTTGAGTGCACGACATGATGAAACGCGACTATCAATGGATCCGATTGGCCAACATGTCAATATCACCACATTTCCAGACTGATGATTGGCTGATTCAACAGCAAAGAACGAAGAAGCAGTATGTGACACAGACGTATCATCATTGAAGTTGTGCAAAGGCCACAATTGGATAAAAATGAAAATCAGTATTGAGAAATGTAGCCATGGAAAAATGTTTCGCATATTGAGGTGGGCCACGCTACTTTGGGATTCGTTCCTCTTTTTTGTTTGTTGTGTGCTTGGTTTGCTCCTGTGTTGTGATGCACACAGAGATGAAGCCAACTTCGACAAGCTTAGAGCTCCAGGGATGGTGTTTCTCCGCCCACCATGATACAGCGATGACGTCAGAGGAGCGACAGCAACTTGCACGACGACTTGAACTGGGGCCACTGGTGCCGTTGCCGGAAATGGTCTTCGCACGCAATGGGTTGTCCATTGAGCTGCCGTCCCATGGGCTTGCCATCAAATTCCAAGCAGAGCCCGCACTCGAGATGTGGGCGAAAAGTCGGCAGACCAGCATGTTCGTATCGTGTCCTGAACCTGAAAATCATCGGCATATGCAGAGATCACAAATTGGATTTGCATCGCGGCCTATAGTACCTGGGATCATTTGCACTTTGACTACACTTACAGGTATTTCGACCCCACACGCTTGACTGAGGATTACACTCGCTTCAACCTCGTGCATGTAGCACGAACTACATGGGCTCCATCATCACAACAATAGTGGAAAAAGCTGACGGCGGAAGCGTAAGCATCTTTGCAATCCGGCATCATCAGCATCGTACTCACTTGCTCTCGTTCAACGACAGCCGGTCCAAATTGTGGCTTCAAGCGATTCGATTCCAATGGATAAGTTGACACAGCATGGCGATATTCTGTATTATGAGCGTGTTCTTCTCTTCGAAGGTGAGGGCTCCATGGTGAATGTTGAACATGACTGATCTTGACGCGTTGGCAGACGATGTAAGAGATCTCGGGGAGATCTACTTGGAAGCAAAAATTGTTCGTCTAGGTCATGACTTGACACACCAAATATCCGTTGCTGATTGCTCCTCTATGTATGCAGAGAGTTATGAGCTTTGGATTCCTAGTCCTGTGTCGGCAGTACTGTCGAATTGATGGAAAGGTATAGTGCAGCATGTGTCCAGACGCTATGGTCCCTTTGATTCATTTTATCGCTTTAGGGCGTCAGGCTCATGGATACACGATATTTTCATGAGTTTGGCAAGGCTTTTCTCTGGCGGGATTGTGAACTCAGGCAGTCCTCGTTAGCAGATTTTCGGGGGGTGAGCAACCAGCTAATCGTGTTGTTACCATTGCTCATGGTGACCGTGTGATTGTAGTGCTCCAACCCTCGTTTGGCAGTAACCGACGAAGACCACCTTCGACATCTGGATTTGTCAGCTGACACGACATACAAGAATCTCAGCCCTTGTCAATCCCGGACAGAGAGAATCGTTTTCGGCGAAAGGGCTCCAAATTGATATGCTTCAAGTCGAGCAATCTGCGAGCATCATTATCCACGTGGAACGGCGCATCGGCGAAAATCCTCAATAGAACATCTGAATTGGCTTCAACGGGAAGAATAGCAACAACAAAACAAGGCGGGCCCTAAAATTGCTGTTTTAACATGTATTTAAAAATAGGACATTTGTCAAAATTTGAACTATAAATAGTATTACGGTTAAGTTGAATACTTCCAAGTACAGTGAAATATTAAATACTGCCAAATTTGCAAATCCCAAATTTTGGGATTTGCGAATTGGCACCAAATGCCACCCAAACACCCACTCCTTTTTATTCAAGATCCCCACCTCAATACAGGCGCACCCAAAGATCTCGATCGCGCCATGTCAAACCGTCGGCATTCCCGAATCTTCTTTGCCGGCAGTCAAACATCCAGTCCCCAGTGATGCCTACGGTTAAAGTCACTTACTTCGATGCCACTGGTCGCGCGGAACTCACGCGCCTCCTCTTAGCTGCTGGTAACATCGCGTTTGAGGACGAGCGTATTGAAGGAGCTGACTTCCCCGCACTCAAGCCGACGCTTCCGCTTGGACAGCTCCCCGTGATCACGATTGATGGGGCGACGTATCCGCAGAGCATGGCTATGGCTCGTTACGCGGCTCGCTTGAGTGGTTTGTATCCTTCAGATGCACTCGAAGCTCTGAAGGTAGACAGTGTGGTGGAATCCATTCTCGATGGCGCGAGCACAATGGTTGATATTAAGTGGAGGACCCAAGATGAAGCTGCCAAAGCAGAGAAGACGAAGAAGTTTTTGGAGGAACTCCTCCCAAAGATCTTCGCGTATATTGAGGGTCAGGTGAAAGGAAACTTTGTCCTTGGTGCTTCGATGACCTTTGCTGACGTCGCCGTCTTTGATTTCCTCGTCAACGGTGTCAACGCGCTGTTTCCCGACGCGTTCAAGATCGCGGCTTACCCCAAGGTCTCGGCGGTGATTGCCAACGTCAAGAGCAACGCGAACATTGCAGCCTACCTTGCCAAGTAGCTCAAGGAACGCTGCACTGCTCGCATTGTTCGTCAGTCAAGGGTCCGGGCAGAGAGATCCAAGTTGCCAAACAAAAAAATACGAGCAATTGGTTTTGAACGTGAAGATTTTTCATTATCAATGAGATCATGCTCTTTAGGTAGCCGGCTTGGTGCGTTCATCCCACACACACTACTTCTTCAGGTAAGCATTGATGCTTGGAATCGCCTCGACGTGGGTCAAGACAGCAGCCAATTTCGGGTAACCCGAGATAGAAAACTCGGGAAACGTCGGGGTGAGGCCATTGCGAACCAAATCAAAGAGGTGAATATCAGCAAGAGTTGTCTCCTCCCCGAGAAAGAACTTGCCCTGCACACGCGTTTCCAGATACGCAAGTGTCTTCGGAAGGGATTCATCAAGGAATTTCTTGGATTTCTCGGCCTTTGCTTCTTCATCCTTTGTGCGGAACTTGATGTCGATGTACACGTTGAGAACATCCAGCAATGTTTCCACAATGCTGTCAACTTTAAGAGCCTCAAGGGCGTTTTGAGGATAGAGTCCGCTGAGGCGGGCAGCATAGCGAGCCATAGCCATGCTCTGAGGGTACGTCACGCTGTTGACCTCGAGGACCGGCAGCTGACCGAGAGGAAGACTGGGCTTTCGCTCTGCGAACTGGGGACCAGCAATGCGCTCATCATCGAATGTGATCTCACCGAAAGCAAGAGCCAAACGGGTAAGCTCCGCCCGACCGGCCATGGGAAAGTAAGTAACCTTCAACTGGGGTTGGCTCATGGTGCTGGAGTTGCGGGCGTGGTGAGGCGGTTGATCGTGTGTCGGGAAGTTGGAGAATGACTCGAGGTTTCTGCCGTCCGTCGACTTGCTGACGTTTTTGGCTCGCCAATCTTCGGGAAAGACTTTGGACAATTATGAGACTTTCAGTACATCCGCAAGTGTGCATTGGACGAAAAGAAGGTTTGCGTCAGCGCAGCCAAGCCTAAGATTACCCGATCGGAGCATCGCTCTGTCGATTGAGTGATCAAACTCATGCAACCGGAATGGAAACGATGAAAACGTACAGTGTATCATATTATGCATTCGAAAGGTGCCTATCCCTCGATTCTACGTGGTCTTTCCGCCGCTCCACTTCCACCTAAGAATCGCATATTGCAGGTTGCTGCATCATAAATTTTCACCCCAAAGCATGCAGCTCCAGAGATGGATTGCAAAACGAGATCAACTTGGAAGCTCTCTTGGACGGTTGTTCTCAATCCCTTTGCATTGGTCTTCGTGATGCATGTCAACGAAGGAGAGGCACATGAGTCTGAGCCTTGTGATGACTTGAAACGAAAGGTCAGAGAGAGAGAGAGAGAGAGAGAGAGCAGCGCTGAGGGAATCCCTGGTGAGCGTGGTGATGTTGGGCGGATTAAGCATCCGCATCACATGCAGCCTCGAGACGACCCTATCGAGCGCGGACAGACCATGGCTCCACCGTCGCAACATCAAATTCTTTTATCAACCCATACAATATGATGGAAGTGCCTGACAACTCTAAAGTATAATGTATCCGCAAGTGAAACGTATGCCTTGAATACTCAACTGCAACATCAACACATTATTACAGTTTCCAGCCCAATGGTTGATCGCCTCGAATTTGAGCAGCAGCTCATTGCAGAGCGCCACGCTCGAGAGGATGCAGAGGCACAAGCCCGGACGCTCATGCGGGACATCGACGTCCTCCGCCGGGAGGCCACGCGCCGTGAGTTTGAGCTCGAGGCAGCGCGCACTGCCCTGCTTGTCCACGAGCACGAGCTCCAGCTGCAGGACCTCATTGAGGACAACCTCGCCCTCCGCGAGCAGGTTCAGGCGCTTAAGATCATCCTCCAGAGCCAAGAGCCCGCGCTCGCCGAAGCTTCCGCGCCGTCTTTATCATCATCACCTCCCGTGCCGCGACCGCAGCTACGACCGACGAGGAGTCTCGACGACGGATTCCCTTGTGAAGCCGCCAATGCGGAGATTGTCACACCGGTCAATACATGTGCTTGTCCGACAGGCAACCGAGAGACGGCGCTCATGACGGCAGCAAATGCGCGCTTGCGACACTGTGTGGGTAATTGTTGTCAGGCGGAACTCGTCACCCAGTGCAATGTGCAGGTACGAACGACACGTATGACTTCCGAGTGATGGACGCTCACTTCAACACTGCGTCGCCCGGTACAGCATTTGTTTGCAAAGCTCTCGACAAAGGAATCGCAACTTCAAATCCTTCACCAGAAATGCGCGAACTGGGAGCAACAGGTATCCCACGTTGTCAACGATGAATAGTTCGCCACCAGCAGAGCCATCATCCTGACCATCACGGCACGTTTGCGCGAATGATGAAGGTGATCGAACTCAAGTTTGAGTTGCAGTCGCTAAAGCACGCGGTCAGAGAGCGGGAGGAGGTGACAAAAGCAGCCCAGCACTCCATTGTTCGACAAGAATGCTGCCCGTCCTGCCGATCTACACAAGCTAGCGTGCTACTTCGTGGGGTTAAACGGGAGCGCATGTCGCTGGCGGCCGCAATCAGCCCCACTGCTCCTCGAACAGACATTGAACATTACAAGGTATGATCGTGATCGCTTCATATCGCACCATCACCTCGCTCACAGAACTGGTCGAATAGTCCCTCTCTCAACTTCGAGGGATCTATTGGTTGCAAGCACGGGAAGAATGTGACTCTCTTGCATCAAAGTTATCGTGGGAGAGGAAAGAAAACAGTCGCCTTCGTGATAAGATTTCGGCCATGGAAGAAGAGCACCAATCTCGTGCTGCCGAAGTTCTGGTGCGGGTGGTGATCGGTGATCAGCAGTGCGTTGTCTTCTGACGTGTCATTTCGCTATCAGGAACGACGGCATCAACTCGAGCAGAGTATCTCTTGTTGTCAAGTTCTTGAGGACCAACTTGCGCGATTAACGCACGAGAATGAGCAACACACAAAGTTGATTGCGCGTCTCCAAGGTCAATTGGCCGACACCACAACCGAGTTGGAGGTTCGTCACCTTGCTGAACGGTGGTTTTGCACAGATGATGGCAGCTATATCCTGATTTGTATTTTCTCTCGGAGAGCAGAGCATCCGACGGAGGAGCTCCCGGGTCATCCTCGATCTCCGAGGGGAGCTCAACAAGCAATTGTACGTGTAGCTCTCCGAGAAATACTTCCAAGAGACTAACGAGGTCGATGCCTATCCCCTGCGCTTAGGATGGATCTTGAGCAACTCCACAACGCTTCGATCGCCTTCAGCCCCAAGAACTCGCGTGGGATCGACATGAACCGCCGGAGCTTCCTCGTGACGAGTACCAACGTCTCGGCTGCATGATGTGTTTGTTGAGGATGTTGAAGTTGATCATGTACCCTACGGGACAGAATAAAATAAGCCCTGTTCCGTACAGTGATCCACGTTCAATCTGACACCGTGGGATTTATGATTCGTGGAAGGTTTTCAGAAATGAACAGGCTGTAGCGCAAATGCTTTGTATTGCGGATGAAGTGCCACTCTACTAAGTCTCTCAGTTCATAGAGTAGTTGGGGTGTCAGATTGAACGGGGATCTCTGTACTGATCATCGAGGCGCCGCCATCAACTCATCGTCCCATGGGGCACCAGAGAAGAAGCACCGGCACGGGTTCTGTCTCGACCGTCTCGCATCGCGCCCTGCTGCTTTCCCCTCAAGACAGCGCAGACGAAACCCCTTTGCCCGAGTGCTGTTGGTTGTGAGGGGGGAGGGCCCAAGGGGGGCTGAAGACTTGACACTGCAGAAAAGTGCAGTGCGATGATGGATGGGGACGTCGATGCCGTGCTCCAGGCCACGGCCGCGGCGGCGACGACAGCCCTCGCGACGCTCGCCGAGGACCACAAAGCCACGGACGCCCGCGTGAGCCTCCGGGACTCGCTCGTCTGCCTCCTCGATGTCCTCGGGCAGGCGACGCACGCGGGACTCCGGCAGCGCGCGCTGCACGACCTCCAGCGGCTCTTGCCCATGAGCACCCCGCTTCTGCACATGGACGCGCCTCCGCCCCAGGCCACGGGGGCTGCCCAGACGACGATCCTCCCGGCGCTACTGGTGACGTTGTCGGCGCTCACGCAACAGCACGCGACGTCGGGGGAGGGCGGCGACGACACGACCCGCACGGCGACGATCCACGACGTTGTCGGGCTCCTGCACGGTGTGTGCCAGAACTCGATCTCCTCGGCCGACGCCGTGCAGCTCTTTGACTTTGTCCGGGTGAGTCGGGGCCCCGCGCGGCGGGCGGTGCTCGCGATGCTCCAGGCTCTGCTGGCCGCCGAGTCCGAGCCCCGGGCGGTGTTTACGTGCCTCGGTACGCGTGGGGGCCTCCTCGCGCCATCGACGCACGTGCTCGTGTCGAAGAAGGGCTACTCGATGAGCATGGGGATCCGACTGCGCCCGACCCCATCGCAAGGCGCCGTCGTTGCGCTCTACAGCCTCCGTGGGGTCCACGGCCATGGGGTCTCGGCGAGCCTCGAGGGCTCGACCCTCGTCCTGCGGACCCACGGGGCCAGCAACAACGCGGCGCATCACCAGATCAACGTGCCTTTTGCCGGGCCCCGAGAGCGCATGGAGCGCACGTGGGTGCACCTCTGTGTTGTCCACGCCAAGAAGATGGTCTTCAAGGACAAGCTGACGGTCTATGTTGACGGGGAGGCGGCGTACCAGGGCCATCTCCCGTATCCGGACCCGCTGCTCATGGTCGGGGGGCAAAATGCCATTGGCGTCGGCCTCCAGGGAAGCCTCTGGAGCCCGACGCTCTTTGGGCTCCCACTGGCCGACAGCGATGTCCAACGGCTCCGCTGGACGACCCACTGGAAGAGCGATCTCGGCTCGGTCGTGGCCGAGAACACGGGAATGACGGACAAGTCCAAGTTCGTCTTCAGCTATGACGCCCGCAGTTGCGATCTCGGGCGGCGCGAGTGCCTGGATGTCAGTGGGAACGACTGTCACGGGGAGCTGGAGCAGGGAATGTACGCCTACGTGACCCAGTCCCTACGCGGTGCCATGGACTGCATCGGTGGCAGTGCATGTTTCCTGCTCTTACTTTTGGATCAAATCCCAGAGCTCGCCGACTTTCACCCCAAGCATGAACTGTCGCTCGAGGAGATTTCGGGGCTCCTTGGATTCGTCGCTACTGGACTCCAGAAGAGTATTGCATGTCGATCGCATTTCCTCAGGGCACACGGTGTTAATGTCCTTGCGTTCATCCTCAACTCCATGTCTCCGCAGTACCTCACACCAGATATCCTTCGTCATGTGACGGCAATTCTAGAAGCGATCTTAGACGGCGCGGATCCTGAACGAGGACGGGATTGCATTCATGCGCTTCTGTTTCAAAATGCCAACTGGTTCCTTTCGCCCTTTGAGACCCAGATCAAACTTCTAGATGATGTTCTTGTTCGATATCTAAAGAGACTTGAAGAACTCCGCATTCTCGAATGGCGCAAACTGCAGGGAGCCACACCTTCATCACATGCGCTGGTTGCTGTACATGATGTGCAGTCGCACACCATGTTGTTGCCACCTCGAAAGGTCGATGTGGCGTTCTTCTGCAATATCTTAGTTCAAGTGTACGCACCGCGGGCTGGTGTTGACGATCTGGCGTTGGCTGATTCACCAAGTGGTCGCCTTAGCACGAAGGAGCTAGAGCTCACTCGAAAATTTGTTATCGAGCGGCTTATTCACACGCTTTTATTTCCAGAGCATTCGGAAGTTGACGATGACTTGCAACAGTGGCGACAGATATTCGCGCACATCCATCATCGCTGCGCAAATATGTCAGTTGCTACGTTCGAATCTGATCGAGATGGAATTGAGGTCAAGGAAATACTCAATTACTTCTCTCGAATCCTGAATGCAGAGGCAACTCAATCTTCGATTCGCCAGGTGATGACGACCAAACTATGCAAATTATCAAAAGGGACATTACGACTCTTCTGGCAGCCAATGCGAGTGTCAGTGCCTGAGATCCGCGTGGAGGCGCTGCACCTTTTCGAGTCCTATTGCTCCGATAAGGTCCTATTGAAGCGTCGCGATGTGTTGATGTTGTTGTCTGTACAGCAAGCACAACCAATAACTTCAGATGTAGCTGATCTTCTCATAAATCTCATCATTGGGCGCAAGCATAATCCTCATCAAGTGGCACCAGGCGCCAGTAATTCAGGGCGCTCGGTTAATGCAGGTCGATTGGAATTTTTGCCATCAACGCTTCTGGGTCTCTCATGTAGTGCCGAGTTCTGCGTTCAAGCTTTAGTTCTTTATGAAATCAAGGCTATTGTTGCATCAGCGAGCGTTGGTGACGCAGCGAAAGAGGCAATCCGATCTTGGCCCCCTTGGCTTAGTCGCCTGCGCGCAGTTGCGGTTCGAGCGAACGGGGCGGTGAGATCAAATAGCGGGGTTGATGACACCCCCCTGGAGCATTTGTTGAGCGCTCAACAATTGAATGAGATTTGTGGATCACTGGCTGATGAACATTCGCAAGTAACAACACGCCTTGACGCTATCAATTCAATTGCGGCAGCAAAAGATTCTCGGGGGTGCGACTTTGTATTAAGTATTTTTCAGAATGCAGAACAGCCCGGAACCGTATCAAGAGCAATCGTTTCCATGGTAATTGATATCTTTCCGACTCGCTCTCCCGCACTTGTCACGAGAATCGCAAACCAGTTGGTTGTTGATGTCATGGTGTACAGTCTATTGCACGTTCGCAATGGATGGATTCATTTCTTGGAGTTCTACTTCTGCCATTTTCGATGTCCGTCAGATTTGTGTGCCCTTACTGTTGCCATCATCGACAAACTGCTTCGTCGGATTGGACTCAAGGCTTCGAACACAATGTCAGATACGGAATTTTTGTGGGAGAATATATCCCAAGTTGCATCGGTTGTTAGTATGTTTGCATCGCTTGGAACTACCATTCGCTCAAGGCTCAGCCTGGAGGACGACACATCTCTATCGCGTAATCAAGAGCAAATGGTGAATCGGAAGTGCTTCGAATTGTGGTTATTGATTCTCCCGAGGCTTCACCTGATAAACTGGGAACAGATGAAGGCACAGTTGCTTCTCAATACTACATTTAGTCATGAAATTCCGATGGAAGAAAAAGAGATCTTCTGTCATGTAGTTGCAGGCGCATCGCACGCTCGTCACCTTTTGCTACAAGTCACACTTGCTCATCTCCGCTATGCTAGTCAGGCAAACGAAATTCATGCAGGACTCGTTGGGCTCGTTAAAAGCGTTTTCGAATCGTTGCGGTTAGTTTCTTCACCGCAACGACGATCGTCGTTAGTGGCGGTTTCCTCGTCGTCTGGAGTTGATGCGTATTCGTTGTACACAGCAGACGTTACTGCTTTTCTCGGGGAATCCCGACGGCAGGAAACTTCGGTCCCGAGGGAGTTGATGCAACTCTGGGCACTTGACACCATGTACAAAGTCCTGGCTGACGAGGTCAACCGTAACCGAAGTTTCAAGACTGCATTTACTTTGCTGGAAGTGGTTGTTTTACTTGCATCAGCTGCGATTCGTCTTCAGGGAGGAGTCGAGTGCTCTGACGATTCCGATGCCATCATGAAATCCCTCCAGATTGTTGCCTCAACCGATACCAGCTTTTTTCACGAAAACTGTCAGCTGCAAGAATTGCTTGCTCTCTGGCGGCTGCATTTCGATGTCCATGCGTTTTTCTGTAACGAATCGGTGGTGGAAACAGAAATCGTGCATCAAAATATGCCATTTACAAAACGTTGGATATATCTTGTTGAGCACAACGGCAATGAGTTCAATCCATTCCTCATTAGTAAGGATGCCATGATCCAAGCTGACTTGCTTGGACAGGAGATGGCAGCATGTGACGCGGTGTGGAAACAGATACTAACTGATTGCGCTGCACATAGTGCTGCGGTGGCCGAAAGTCAAGGAGAGGACGAAGGTCGACTGACCATTCTGAAACAAGACGCTGAGAAATATGCCTGCAGTGTTCATCAACTCTTAGCTCATTCTGATTCTGGGCGCTCAAGCGAATCAACTATTGACGGAAAATCCAACGCTGGAGCAGTTAAAACATCTCCAAATGATATGAGCGAGGGTTGCTTGTGGAAAGTCCACTCAAAAGAGAACGCCTATAGAATGAGACTGATCTTGAAGCAGGTGCGCGAAAACTACCGACTTAGAAACTTGAGTTGTGAATATGGTGGATCCATCCAGGACGAAGATGGACTCACAGCGGCACTTCGACCGACCGGCCCTCGACGTTTGCAAAGTCTCCGAGATGCTGCGTCTGGGATTACTTTGAGTGGGTTTGAGCGTAGCTGGCGAAGTGAAGCAGGGTCAGACTACAGTGATTTTCTTGCTGATGCTCAAATGAGGGCAGCCATTATTCGATCGTGCCCGAGTATCGGTGATCGAGATTCGTTCAATGGTGAGGATTCCGATGACGATGATGCGGACGATGGCGCCGGAGCATGTTCGGGTGACGAAGGCGTTTTTGAAAAGGAAGTCGAAGACGTTCTCGGAGTATCGAGCGCTGAGGGGTCGGTGGAAGGCAACTCAACAACGATTTCGCTTCCAAATGAACATCAACATCCACAAAGAGGAGAACACACTCATGAGGACTTGAACGAGACTGCACCAAGTTCTTCGCCTACAGTCACAGCACAACCGGAAAAACCCTCTGGATCGCAACCAGCATCACCTTTCGGTTCATACTCGGGATTTGGGGCCTCAATACTTAGCGTCGTTGGTGGGGTGACCGAAATGGTAACGAAAGCCGCGAAAGATGCCAAGGATGCCGTTGAGTATGGCGTTGATTCCTTATACACTGCCAAAGACGTATTTGCCGACGAAGCCCAATCCTTGGTTCAGGAAGTAAGCACTATCATGGATTCTAATGCAAATCCTAATTCTCCGCGGCAAGCTGTCGCAGATCCAGGTGATTCTCGTAGGCTCAGCGTATCGATACCGTCCCCACCGGGTTCAACTCCGACCTTGTTCCCTCCATCTCCTCCAGGTGGTCAGTCGAAGAGTTCATCATCTGAGCCGACAATACAACAGCCAAATGGACAGAGTCAACCGTCAAAACCCGTGGGAAGGCCTCCAATGTCTCGACGTGAGCTCCAGTTCGACGCTAACCTTGTTCGTCACATGAGTGTGGTTGCCGGAAAGCTTGTAATTTCCGATTCTCACGTCCACTTTGTTGCCGAACGAGTCATTGACGAACACGAAACTGTGCTCGCAGAACGCACGAAAGGTGTCCCAATGGAATCGACGTGGCGGTTTTTGTTTAAGCGCCGTCGTTGGAGAATTGATGATATTGTCAGTATCAATCGCCGTCGGTACCTGCTGAAACCAACTGCAATTGAGATTTTTGTTCATTCTACACGAAAAAACTACTTCTTCAACCTTACACTGGATGATATCACCCGATTTCACGACGCACTGATGTCGAGACGCCCAACGCTTCTTCGACGAGATCCAACAATGCGTCGATTGCGGCACCCAAGCAGCATATTCAGAAACTCGAACGTCAGTGTTCGGTGGATGAATCACGAGATTTCTACATTCGAGTACCTGATGTGGTTGAACACGATTGCCGGTCGCACGTATAACGATCTCACACAATACCCCGTCTTCCCGTGGGTCCTAGCTGATTACGAGTCTCCAGTGCTTGATATGTCACGCGCAAGCACCTTTCGAGATCTTACGAAGCCAATTGGTGCGCTTGAGCCAAGTCGGCTAAAGTTCTACCAGGACCGTTACAATGCTTTCGACGACTCTGACATACCGAAGTTCATGTGAGTACTCTTATCCAGGGTTGCATATGTGACCTTCTGACAATACGCTCGCATTCTAGGTACGGATCTCACTATTCAAATATCGGTGCTGTTCTTTTCTACCTGATACGCCTGGAACCTTTCACATCGTACGCTCTAAGCATCCAAGGCGGGAAGGTTGACCATGCCGATCGATTGTTCCATAGTGTAGCAGAGACTTGGAGAAACTGTCTCCATGATTTCAACGACTTGAAGGAACTCACTCCTGAGTGGTTCTACCTTCCCGAGTTTTTGAAGAATGTGAACGGATTGGATCTAGGGATAAAACAAAACGGAGTGGTCGTTGATAACGTTGTCTTACCTCCGTGGGCTTCATCAGCTGAGGAGTTTGTGCTCAAGAATCTCATGGTTCGTGATACGTCAGGCGCTTAGTCCTCTTGATGATGGCGGTTGATGGGTCCTTTGTTGTAGGCACTGGAAAGTGAATATGTGTCGGCAAACATACATCACTGGATCGACCTCGTCTTTGGTTTCAAACAACGAGGCCAAGCGGCAGTCGCTGCCAACAACGTGTTCTTTTATCTTACGTATGAGGGCATGGTCGATATCGACTCCATCTCCGATCCGGTGACCAAGTCCTCCATGCGGGCGCAGATTGCCCACTTTGGCCAGACACCGACACAAGTTCTACGCGAACACCATCCGCCTCGACAACTTCTTGCAGGAACCTCAGGCATTTCACCTGGGGGCGTGGGACCTAACATCGCCAATCCCCCAAGTGCCCAATCGTCTGACCACTTGACAACGGCGATCAGTGGAGCCGCAGCTCCATTGGTCACCCTCCTCACACTCCCACATGATCACCCGATCGTGCTGATCCATCTTGTCCCAGGAACGTCGTCCATGGTATGTGTTGATCGAGACGGTCATCTCTCAGTGCAACGGTATGGGGGGAAATCCGTCAAAGTCCACAATACGCCATTCTTGAATGATCTGTCGACTTCGGCGACCAAGGCCACTGGCGTTTTCAAAGCATCATCTCATGGCCATGCTCCATCGTCCGTGATCGTCGAGTCGTCGTCCGACGCCCCTCCCGAGTATATCGAAGTGCACGAGAAGAAGTGTCGACGTGTGGTCGGTGATCGAAAGTTGATGCAAGCCCAACTGAGCAACTTTGTCAAGCCCCTGGTATTTCTCAATGCCGGGGCCGTCTTCTGCACCATTGGACATCATGATTTCTCGGCGCGGTTCTTCTCCTCGACAGATGGAGCGCTCTTGTATCGCCTCTTGCAACACAACGCTGTGGTCAATTCAGTCGGAGCGAGTTCCAATGGGGCACTGCTCGCCCTCGGCGGATGCGACGGCACGATCTCGATCTGGAAGGTTGCGGCAATTGCCTCGACACTGTTGGACTCGATCAAGATCTTTCGGGGGTCCAAGTCGACGGCTCGCCCGGTGCACGCCAACGACTACGCGGCGGATCAGGTGCTGTTGGGTCACTCGATGAGCATCTCGTGCCTGGCGCTGTCGGAGGATCTTGGGGTGTGCGTCAGTGGTTCCATTGCGAACGAGTGCATCGCCCACACCCTCGAAGATGGCTCGATTCTTCGACGCTTCGACGTCGCCGGCAGGCAGCCCCCGGGGATCATCTCGCTGGCTGTTTCCCCAGTTGGGCACGTGGTTGTGCAGTCGATGGGCACGGGCGCGGCGGTGCTGTATTCGTTCCACATCAACGGGACCCTCCTCGCCCATATCGACCTTGGGGGGCGTCCGATGACGTCCCTGGATCTCTGTACGCGATATGCCAAGGTCATCGTGAGCAACGCCACCGAGGCGCTGTCGTTTTCGGCCCACGCACTGGACGAACGTCAGGTGCTGCTCTCTGGGGCCACGTACGGTGAGATTTCGACCCAGGCGCTCTCGCCAGATGAGACCCACGTCGTCTTTGGCGTCGGGAATGGTCGGGTCGTCGCGGTGCCCGTGCCCCGGGTTGCGTCCTGCAGGTCCTAGAGTCGCGGGTGCCCATGGAGGGTCATCGAAGCATACAATCGCAGTAGTATAATCTTAGGGGTATCTCTCTACTCTTACTCCTCCATATCGACATCCTCCGTGCCCGGCGCGGCGTTGCCGTCGTCCTCGTCCTCCTCCTCCTCGTCCTCGTCACCGTCCTCGTCGGCGCGGTTGGCGATGGCCGCTTGCAGGGCGGCGACGGTCTCGACGACGCTCTCGAGCTGGTCATCGAGGTGGAACTCGTGCTGCAGCTCCTTCTTGAGCTTGCGGAGCATCTCTTCGCATTTCTGGAAAAACTCGAGGGCCGTGCCGAGGTCGTCCATGGCCCGGTAGCACGTCCCGACGAGGAACCAGAGCTCGGCGTTCTCGTCGTCCTCCTGCATGACGGCCTCGAGGACGTCGGCGGCCTCCTCGTACTTTTCGACCTCGATCAGCAACTTGCCCGTGAAGATGCGAAACTCGAGCGACGGGAGGCTGTTCTCATCGCAGTTCTCCGTCAGCCGCCGGTAGGTCTCGTCGAGGAGCGGGATGGCCTCGTCCTTGCGCTGCTGCGTGAGCCGGAGGTTGGCCAGGGCCTGTGTCGGCTCGGGGAGGCCAATGTCGTACTGCATGGCCTCCATAAAGAACTTTTCGCACCGGGCCTCGGCGTCGTCCTCGTCGCAGAGGTCGGTCATGTAGAGCTCGCCGAGGGCGCAGTAGGCGTCGGCAATCTGCTTCTTGATGACCAGGGCCTCGTCGCCCGAGGCTGCGGCGAGCTCCTTGACGAGGTAAGCGATGCCCTCGGTCGAGTACCGCTCGGCCTCCTCGCCGGGGACAAGCTGCGCGAGGTAGAGCCACTTGCTGGGGTTAGCCGCGGGCGCGAGCTGGATGCTCCGCTCAAAGGCCTCGCGGGCCCGCTCCGGGTTGTCGAGCTCTGTGTGGAGTTCACCAATGACATCGAGGAGCGCCGTGTTCTGGGGCTCCTTCTGCAGGGCCTTCTCGTAGAACCGCACGGCCAGCTCCGGCTGGCACTGGTCCACGAGCCCCTCGGCCTTGGCCACGAGCTCGGCCACCGAGTAGTCGGCCTTGTTCCCACCACCACGCTTGCCCATCGTCACCGAGCGTGTGTCCTTGGGGATGGTCGTTGTGATGGCGCTGATTGCCAAGATGGCTGCTCACTCACGTTGGCCAGTCAGATTTTGGGGCCACTCACAAACAGGGTACAATGTGCCATTGGGTGGTATCAGGTGTGTACATCTCGTGTGGTACAGTTCACAAAAGTTGACCAATATTTTGTTGACAAGATGCTGGTATAGTACGAGTATTTGAACGTATCCAAAAACAATCTGTCGTATACTACCTCTACAAATAAATAGAGATCCATCGCCCCATCATGAGTTAACTTTGTCCGAGACTCGGCGCCGAGTTCAAGCCCTCAACGACGACTATTGAGGCTGCTGCCGAGGCTCTGAGTTCGAGACCCTCGCCAGTAGTACGGGTAGTGATAGCTGTCATTGGTCGCCAGCGATGACTCATCGCTTTGCCGCCGACTCTCGACGGCCGGCTCGTCGTTCTCGAGCATGCTATCGAAGAGGATGGGCGCCGTGTGGAGGCTTCGGTTGCTTCCATCGGCGTAGCTGTCGGTGCGCTGAAGGATGCTGTCGAAGAGGATCGGAGCCGTGTGGAGGTCCCGGTCGCTGCCGTCCGCGTAGCTGTCGGTGCGCTGTGACTGCTCAATGATGTAGGCGCTCGCGGTGATGGCCATGGGGCTCGAACACTCTGGGTAGTATTGATCGGGTCGGGGAGCCGGCGCCGCCGCCAGAGCGGGGTGATTCGGCGGGAGGTACATGTCCGAGAGGACGTCAGTCGTATCCGCCGCCTCGTCGATCGGCTCTTCGTCCTTGCGACGACGGACGATGAAGACGACGATGACTGCGATGACCGTCAGTGCCCCGATTGCCCCGACGATGAACCCGACGTACTCGGACGAACTCGCTCCCTCAGTCGTCGCTGCCTCAGAGGACGGCTTCGCCGCGATCTCGTTGGCCGGACGTTGGCGATTGGGCTCAGCACTAGGCTGCGTTGACGTCGGAATGGTGCCGTTCGGGCTGTCGTCTTCCGCTGGTGGCGATGGGGTCGTTGTGGCGGGCGTCTCCTTGGCCAGTGAGATGACAAGCACGACAAGGTCCGGCGTCGCGGGGTTGGTGGTTTGTTCAAACTTGAGCCGCGGCTGCTGTCGCAGTTGGGCGGCCCAGCGCTCGGTCTGGTCCCGGGGGACCCGGACCTCAACCGTCGGCGACGGCGGATTGGGCTGCGTGAGAAACTGGATAAAGGTCGGGATGGCCTGCTCCGGCACGGGGAAGTTGTTCGCCGATGGCGTTGGGGGTGGCGTCTGCGGTGGTGGCGTCGATCGCGGCGTTTGCGGTGGTGTGGACGGCGGGGTCGTC